>JAODAI010194296.1:0-10619 GCA_027575025.1 Scotoplanes globosa | reverse complement strand
TGACAACTTTAACTTCTCCATCCACATTGATAAGATATGTTCCAAGATGAGTAGAATGCTTGGCTTTCTAAAAAAAATGGCAAGGAATCATATAGAGCCCTCAGGATCTAATTTTTGTTAAAAATAGGAGTGATATTAGCACACCTCCAATCGCCTGGAACGACTCCCTCATCGATAGAGCGCTGAAAAACTATGCAAAGCGGAGCAGCAAAATATTTGAAAATCCTTAGCAAAAAAGGATGAACATTATAATGAAAAATAACGGACCTTACAGAAAAGGACAATTATTAACGGTTAATCCCGCCAAATCCGTATCCTCATTCTGAAAAACAGAAGCAAAATACATTCAAAACAACAGCTATACCCCGATTTTCACTAATTAGCGTATTTGTGTCAGAATTTCTAAGAGGACCAACAACATCCTTAACCCTCTGTTTAAACCTAACATAACCATAAAAAGCCTTGGGATTATCCTTAACATTATTAGCCAGATCTTTCTCAAACACAAACTTAGCACTTCAGATTAACCGCCTAACAGACTTAACTTTGTCGTTAAACATATCAAGAATATCGGCAGATTTATTATACTTGCACAGTCGCCACAGCTTGCGCTTACTCCTAATTTCAGGTAGTATCCTAGTTGCCATCCAAGCCGGTCTATGTTTTCTATTGTGCCTAATGTGCTTAGGTACAAAGTTTTCACATAATATGATCGACTCCCGAAAGAAAGTATTAACAGCAGTCAGAGCGGCATTAAGCCCATGGAAACAATTATCCCAATCAATATTGCTAAAAAAAACAGTAATTCCATCAACGTCCAACTTACGGAAGTTGGTAACAACCTCAGTACTTCTAGCTGCAAAATGATTAACCACCACATCGAAACCAATAACCTCATGATCACTATACTACGTTACTACATATCTTGCCAAGCCCATCGACATCACCAATAATATTAGGATCACTGTTAACACCAAGATCCAAAATATTATCCCCTCTAGTAGGAAAAAACACATGCTGATGCAAGAAAGCGTCCTGCAATAAATCATAGAAATCCATACCCTTGGCCCCAGAAACACCATCTTCCCACGAAATATCCGGATAATTGATATCACCCATGATAATGTTATCCTGATTAGAAACAACATTAACCATATTGAATAACAACTTATCATTCGCGCTTGTACTATTGGGAGACATATAAACTACACCAATAAGCAACTGCGAACTTTTAACCCGCGATCCACCCACCTGAACTTCGAATTCCATAATGTTTGATCTTGGCAAGTAATTTGGGATAGGAGACAACATCACTAAAAATATTGATATCGACTTGACTATTACTGTCCTGAAATGCAGGTCAGCGACGGTCATGAGTAGTTGCGTGGCATGAAGAACGCTTCCTTCTAAATCCATGTTGAAGATCAATAAGAATGCTATTTAGGTCTAGACGGTTCATAATGTGTTTTACTACGATGTCTTCCAATAATTTTGAACATATACACACCTCAAGGGAATTGGGCAGTAATTAGAAGCAAGATGTTTGTCGTCCTTTTTAAATATTGGCGCCATGTTGCTTTGGTCCAATCAGTAGGAGTTTTCCTGTGGACAGTGACTGGTTGAATAATAAAGTTATAGTATAGGTGTAGGTTCAGTTGCCAGTTCTTTTAATAGATGGCTGGGTTTGAATTGTCTGGTCCTGAAACTTCAGAAACAACGAAGTTGACATGAGTTTGCAAATACATGGCTCGTACAGTTCCCATGCACACTACATAGCCAATCCTTAAAGCATGTTGATCATGCCAATTATCTGTTAAGTGAAGTTAAGTAAGAAAGGATCAGCAAGGACATATCCTCATAATATGATCCTGAACCTCCATCACCCAGTGGACATCCTAAACTAGTCCACAGTCACAAAAATACATACCAAGACCATATATATGCATGGGTGTTATCGTTTCAAAAAACTAAGATGGAATAAGCATGTTGATATATATAAGCTCCACCAACAATACTCTTACTTTTCTTTGTCGTAATATCAATATTGGAAACCCTAAATATATAGCATCACTGTTTGGAATCCTTATGCGGGTACTCTAACCCCAAAGATTGAAACTGTTCAACGCCGTGCTGCAAGATTTACCGTGATTGAATCGTCACCCGGTAATCAAGTGTCGACACTGATGTGAGAGCTATCATGGCAAACTCTGGAAGAATTTAAGGCGCCGGATGAACTCTCTTACAATGTTCTATACAATTAATAACAATCTGGTAGCTACTGATATTCAAGATTACTTAGAACTAAGAATCGTCATCTTCCTACACCATGCGCGTGGTCAGGAATTGTCTAAGAGGGGTTGGCGAACTTCCATACCATTTCCGGAAATCTACTGATCGCCGTTCTTCGACTATCTAAAGCGGAGCGCCAATTCATTTGGCGCGGAGCGCACAGAAAATGGTGTTTCAAAGGGGCTTAGATGCAAAATGGTGCTATCATTTCATCTGTTTCACTATAGTTATAATGTGGCAAAAGCCATGGCGTCAAGTTAAAGTTGGAACTTTTGAAAGATAATTGGAAAAAATATTTTTTATAAGACAATTCCATGTATAGGCAGCATGTTATTTCTTTAGAAATTTAAGCCTTGAGTAATATCATAATAATCGATCATTTTAAATTAGGCTACAATGCAAACCAGTTCTAGGGAGAGGCCTATTTTATTTCAAGATTTTTTTATTTTGAGGGTTGTTTATTGTATATAATTCTCACCTAGGGTGCGGGTGACTTGACCCACAGTGCTCTATAGTCTTCAACCTCACGAAGCTTGCACTATATTGGAAGAAGAAGAAGAAGAAGAAGAAGACGATGAAGAAGAAGAAGATACCTATATAGAACCCAGTTGGAAAATTCCTTTAAAAAAATCATAGGTCCTTTATAGGCCTATAGGCATACACGGGGCCAACGTGGTAATTACATATATAACATATAAGGCATACAGTAAACTCATCTTCCCAAAACAAATACCGTACATTAACTACTTGAGGCTGTTGGGACATACAATGGACCTGTTGGAAAATCATTAAAAAGTTCTCAGATACTTTCACATTTCACTATATAATCATACTAAAATCGATTTATAAAGCACCTTACAATGTAAACAAACTCAAGGCGCTATATTAATGAATAACAAATCGTATGATTATAGGCCTACAACTAAACATAAAAATATGGGGTTTTGAAGGCGGCCTATCATATTTGTAATGGCACACAAGCAGCCGGGAGGGCAGGCATACCTCAGTTTGGCGGGAGATGCCACGTATGGTCCTAAAAATCATGGCCCGTTCGCGATCATGCACCATAGAAAAGCTTTGCTGAGACTTTGGCATATGCCTATAACTTGGGCAGCTGATCTTAGTGCTATACGTCGTGGCTTATATACTCTCAGTCAGTCCTATTGCACATAGACTGGGACGGACCATACATACAGCGCTTTGAAAGTAAGAAGAGCGACCTTGTACCAGATGCGTTGGAAGTTACTGATAGCAGGGAATTAGCCAGTGCAAATTCACAAGAACCATTAGTCTCATCGATAGTTGGCACGCTTTCTGCTCCTATCTAGTGATAGATCGAGCGGCGAGTTCAGTTTTCTGTACTGTTTGTAATTTTGAGATGTGATTGTCAGAGAGTCCATCATGAGCAATCGCATTACATGAATATAGACGGGACGACACAAACGCGTCACGGACGGGGCCCACCAAGATATCGTCTGAGTTGTCCGTAAAGGGAAAGCGATGCAGCGCGTAGTACGATGTCAGAAACATGCTGGTCCTCTGTGTCCCGGATGAAGAATCGAATGTGATACCAAGATTCCTTACACTGTGCGCGAGATTTCAATATCACCGGGAGTAGCATACCAATGGTGATCTTGATAAACTGGGTTTTAATAGGCCTACTAATCATGCAGGCGCGGATCCAGGGGTCCGGGGAACCGGACCCCTGATCAGAGGTGATTTTTTAGTATGCCTAAATTTCAGACCGAAATTATTATTATAAAGCCTATGATTTGGTTCATATAGGTGCCAGAAAAAACTAATTTCAGCCCACATTTTTTCAAATAACTATGCATAGCCTACTTGTTTGTTTTTATGTAGAAAATATAGGCTTAACTGGGCTTGGGCTAATGCTGGGCTAGACCTGGACTCCTTGTTGGGCAATACCTGGGGTACCCACTTACAAAAAAAATTAAATCATATTTTTCTTTCAATACTTTTTAGCAAACAAGTAGTTATTTTAATGTGATTTGTGATTTTTTGTAAATAATCAATGAGATGAACGTACACTCCATGGTGGGTCCCAGTTGGCCACAACTGGGCTATCTCACCACTAATATATAATCGTAGCAAACATAATTTATAAACCATGGCAAAATTAGAAATGTCTCTATAACATTAACATATTTCACAAAATAAGTTATTGTGATTTTAATGACATTTCGGGCATTTTGAGTTAATGTTGACCAGGGCGAAATATGGGTAGGCTGCAGCTTGGTGGGTCCCAGTTGGGCCCCGACTGGGATAGCCCCGCCTAAATATATTAATATATTTTTAGCAAACAACTAATATATTATTTGAATGAGAGTGTGTGACACTGTAATGGGGGCGCGTGTCGGGGCTGTAGGCAGCAGCTAACGCAGCATGCCTCAGATCAGACGATCTCGAAAAGAGACTAGAATAATATTATATTTTATACAACACCCAAGTATATTCCAGATATTTGATTGGACAACCGTGTGTCAAATGACATCAATTAAAAGAACACTATTGCCCAGTACTGACGTCACACCTGTGTATTTATTTACTATACAGTGCATTTTACCAGGTAGTGCATTTATTTACTATACAGTGCATTTATTTACCATACGTCGTCTGTTACGCTTTACTGCAGTTTGTCGGCACTGCGCTTCTGCCACTTGTAAGGATCCCCCACTTCATTTGTCGCTAGTTTGTTCTATCAAGAGTATTGACCCAAGTTGTAGATTATGTCCTAGCTGTCATTAATTCTGCTGCACCAGGTTGGTTTTCCGCTTGGTCGTCGAGTTGGGCATAGTGATTCATGTAGTGCTTGACGTAATTAATGTATACAAACAAACCGCTAGGCCTATAACGTTGGGCTTGGTCTAACGTTAGGGTCTAGCAACCTAACGTTAGGCCAGTACCTAAATAGGCAAACATAAAGACCATATGCATCATATGTGTTTCATAAAACTAATAATGAATGTGTTTTTTCGTTCAATGGTTAAAACTATTTCACCATTCGTTGAAAGTTGGAATGTTCTATTTACCCCCACGCCACCCCCACTCACCAGTAAAATAAAGGAAACCAACAAAAAAAGAGAAAAAGAGAGAAACCCCCAAAAGGGGGACCATAGAAAAATATAAACAGAAAAGGGGTGGGGACAAGGGTAACCCCAGTGGTCAACCCTTTAGCCCCGCCTCTTTGAATAGAACATTCAATCTTTCAACTCATGATGAAATAGTTTTAACCATTTTAACTCAAAATCATTCATTATTAGTATATATTAGTATATTATATATATATAATAAAGAGGCGACACTGTTACACTCATGTAGTTGATTGAAACGGTCACGGGCGTGGTTTGTGGGAAAGGGTGCCCACTATCGACTGACTGGTAGGTAAACAGGCTTATTCAAGACTGGCAGGTTCGCCAAAAACTGCGTTAGCCCGTATAACGTGATGGACACTCTATAGATCTATGTATGCGCAACACTATTTAACGATACACACTGTTTATCACTTGATAAACAGAGTTTATCAGAATAAACACTGTTTATCACAGACAAACAGTGTTTTTCAATTAGAAAAAATACTGTATATCAATTTGAAAAACAGTTTTATCGATAAACAGTGTTTCTCACTTCATAAACAGTTTATCTAGATAAACTCTGTTTATCATGATAAACTCAGTTTATCTGTTGATAAACTCAGTTTATGGGTGATAAACACTGTTTATCCGAGACAAGCAGTGTTTATATAATTATTGCACATTGAGCTTGCCATACACGTACGTGGATGGAAAAGTACATTATCATCATTGCGCCGTGTCATCAGCATAATTATATCATGAAATTTATAATGTGAGCATTAATTACATCACCAATAGAGGCTGAACCTAGAGTAAATCAGAGGCCCGTTCACCGAACCTTTGGGGAACCCCTTCATACAGACAACAACGTCAACAAGTATCCTATCTCCGTTGATAACGACAGTCTTATTTTATCGGGAGATCAAAATCGTACCATTTAGAGCTGTTCCGCCTATTCCATATCGTTTATACAAACGCTGGAGTAAAGCTTGGTGAGATCATAGCGTAAAAAAGTTGAACTGAGAAGACTAGCTGAGCCACCTCGAGGTGTCGGTGAATCATTGAGAGCAGTCTCAGTAGAGTGACATTTTCGGTAAGCAGACTAACTCGTGTCTGTCAACATTAATTTTCTCCAAGAGAGGCATAACCTGTGCTACTTTCAGAGATTGAGTCGGGCATGACACCCAATAGAAGTTAGGAATATGTACATTGTGTTTGCCAAATGCGGTGGGAGTTGGTCCAAACATGTTTCCAAGAGATTAGCCGGAATTGGATCCAAAGGGAAATATTTTGTGCCCACTTCGTTATGCTGTGACGGACATCATCAATTCTCATCGCACCGCTATATGGAACCTATATGAGGTATATATGTTACCCACATAAACCCGTATACCCCACGTAATTCCCATGCATATGGGACCCACATAGTGACGTACTGACCGGGCATGGCTAGTCGCGTCCTCCTCCCTCCTCCCTCCTCCGAGAGAAACTCTCCATAAACTCCATACACACATCATCAACACTAATCATTAATATAAGTAACAAACAACAATTAATGCACCCAACATAGAGCATTAGGGCCTGACACAATTCCAACAATCTAAGACACATAATTGACAACACCCAGCAAAAAGGTAATCTAATTTTAGCATGGTAATTTATCACATTTGCAATCTACCTCACAATTACCATACTTATTTACCACTGATTTACTTGGTAAATCTTACCATGGATGGTAAAATGGGCCAATGTCCATAAAGATTCATGGGCCCTTTATTCTCCCTCTTGTATAGGCATATTAGTGATCTCCCTAGACATGTTTCCAAACCAATTCATTTTCTGATGACCGCATCATTTACAGGAAGATTCGCTCGGCCCTAAATTAAGTGCAGTCTCCTTCAAAATGACCTTTCAAAGTGCATGCATCTATGGCATCCTTAAGTTTAATGTTGCCAAGTGTCACACTATGTCAATCACTGCCCCAAAAACGTTGCTTTTGATACAACCTGAACAATACAATTATCTCTAAGGTAAGTTTCCGCTATATATGTTGGCATAAATATAACCCAAGATCTTAGTTAGAAATCGCATATCCGGTCCATCACAGGCAATGCTCGCTGAACCCTGCCAGTGGGCACCTTTCAGGTAAATGTTCATTCCTGTACCCCCATGTTAGGAGATATCGTTCGGCCATTAGTTGAGTAGGCCTATACTGTTCAAGTGTTTGGGACGCTTTTCACCATAATCTCATAGACCACTGAGCTCGAAATGATTCAGCGCAAAGGATCCATATTCATCAGCTAAAATGACTACGGCCGTATCTATGTCTCATCCATACTCATCACCTTGAAGTCAGTAGTCTTTACCTAAAACCAGAATAACAAGAAACAGACTAACCCTGCTCTACAAGACAATTAATAAATCCATTGCCATAAATAATAACAATGCCCATGTTACCTACCACCATAAATACCCGTCGGAGTGCTTGCGACCTAAGCTACCACCGTACCGATGCCTACAACTATACAGTACACATTTCATCCTAGCACTATTATCGATTGGAACTCTCTTGCCGACTCCGTCAGAAACTCTCCCTCGGTTTCCACATGGTCTTCAAATCTGCACCGGAACATGTTGACCTCTAACGCTACCCTTTAACATCTGCACGCGTATCCCCTTTAGGGTGACTGCATAATATTCAAACTTATCTAGATCTAGATCCAGAGAATCACATACATTTCCCAGAGATTTTCTATACTATAAAATGTGACTTTCCTATAGGAATTATACAGGAACTTCAATTTTCCTATAGGAATTATACAGGAAATTCGATTTTCCTATGGGAATTTGACAATTCCCATACGTAAAACGACGCATATTCCTTATATATAAAGAGTATGGTATTAGGCTTTGTATATCTTGAGTAGGCCTATGACACTGCACCTAGGAAATTAGTTATTTATACGAATTAGTTATTCCTCCTATGTGCAAAAACACTTTATCCCGCTTGCCTTAGCTTCACTCGGACTGAAAAATTAGTACCAGCTTTGCTGGGGAGTATATACCTGCGATGGACCAGCGTCACATCCAGGAGGGAGTTATTGACTCTCATCCGCTTGCGCTGCAGAAACCGGAGCTAAACACCGGCATCTGATGGGCCGCCAGGCCCGGGAGGGATTTAACTTAACTAATTAGCTAACTAGCCTTGAGGTGGATGTGCATCCCTGAAGCGGAAGTCAGAATAGTTGTGGGTCTTTACGAAGGTTTTAAGCCTTGGAGTTTTGGTTGTTCCGGTAATGTCAGAAGAGTTTCGGATGAACATTGGACCCATGAAGGGTAGTGCTCTAAGACTATTTATTTTCACTGGTGATGGAAGTGATTAGCAGGAAGGTCAGTACAAAGAACGTACTACATAGCTGATGTGTGCCGTGTTGATCTGGCAGTAGTTGTGGAAAGCAAGCATGGAGTTGCAGGATGTTCTGGTAGAAACGAAGGGTTTATTTGACAGACATGGGTTGTGTATGAGTCTAGATATGAAGGCGGTTTTGTCAGTGGCCATGCAGCGATAGGAATTTGGATATAACGCTAGAAGGCAGAAGATAGGCCTAGTTTTAATTATCTGGGGGGTGATATCTGGATCATGGGCGGACTGGTGGCGAGGTTCGATAAGGAGATTCAGTCCGGGCTCTGGCCTGGATAATTGCAGTCAAATGGGCACATATCACAGAAATTAAAAGGGAAGGTTTTGGGTACTTGTATTATTCCAGCATGTGGTAAAGTGTGTGAAAATAATTGGATGAGAAGGATCGAAGGATAATTGGATGAGGTGGACGGGAAAAAGTTTAGATAATCATGGGGAATATTGGGATGACTGGGAGTCTTACAGAGAAGTTGACAAGGGGACGCATTCGGTAGGATGTGCATGTAGAACGTATGGGTTGAGAGCGACCTCGTTGAAAAAAGGTGATGTCGCACGTATATGTTAGTAGAAGGGGTAGGGGTGAAGGACTGAGTTGAAATGGATTTTAGGAGGGCGGTGGGATTGGAGATTAGAGGATCGTGGCTTTGGATAGGGGCAGTGGACCGTGGACAACTTTGGTCAATGATGCAGCAGTTAGTTAGTGTTTCCTGTTAGGAATACACGAAATAGAGAGAGAGAGATAGAGTTTAAAACCAAAGAGCACCCTCTTCATAATAACTCATGGCAATACTACACTCTTGTTCAATTCGCAATGCCTCCCTCTCTTCATTTATCTTAGGTGCTAATAAGATTGGCAATACTCATACGGCGATTGAAAGAGTCATTAATCATTATATGCTTGGTCTTTGTGATACTACTAACTAACTATATATATTATTGGATGAATGTTGGGATTGTTTTACCAGTGCAGATCCTGTGGAATACATAAACCGAACGGTGACAAGGAAGTCTGACCGCAACCGTCGGTAAGTTAAAAACAGTACTAATTTGATGAAATAGTATCAAGAATTCGAAGAATGATTTTTGCTAAACGATAATGATTATAAATAAACCTGTAATCAACCACTTGGATGCATACCACTTGAACCCCTATACATAATCCTTTCCCTATACTTTTCCATCTTGTTATGTCTAAATTATCAAATGTAATAAATAAATAAGTTGTCCTCAATGTTATTTTGTACAACATGCATCCACCATGCTCAACTGTCTAGCACATATCCATGTCACACAATTATTTAGCAGAGCCTTATACTATTTGAAAATTCAGCATATTGACGTCAGCGTAGCGTATAGCATTCACGGAACCATACGGTGTCATCTGACCTCTGTGCAGTCAATTAGAGGCAGCTCACTGCAGGCTCCAATATATCCAGGGAGATTTGACAGGGAATGGCAGCCAAAATAAGAACAAAGGCGTCTGAAGATACTATCATTATACAGCGAGTCTGCATGTACCCGTCCTAGTGGTGGTGTTTACAGTTTCTTAGTGACTGAATTTAGCCTATACTTTTAGGCCTACATGTACTCATATCCACACGTATATCAAATAATGGCGAGGATGTAGTGATGACACGGACCCACTCAATGTGGGGGGGGGGATGTACCCGTCCCAGGGATGTTTACAGTTTCTTAGTGACTGAATTTAGCCTATAGGCCTACTCTATCCACAGGTATATCAAATAATGGCGAGGATGTAGCGATGACACGGACCTACTCAATATCGGGGTTAAGGGGGGGGGGGGTGTAAGGGAGAG
>JAODAI010194185.1:0-10621 GCA_027575025.1 Scotoplanes globosa | reverse complement strand
CGTACTACAAACACAAGCGGTTTGTGCTGTGTGGTAACATGCTCCCCGGCAATGACCTTACAATCCTTAATCCTCCATAATTGCTCCTTCCTAACTACCAACAAATCCACCTCAGTTTTATGTAACCCACTTCAGTACGTGATTTTGTGATTGTCTCTTTTTTTAAAGAAAGTGCCAGCCATAGCCATGCCATTACGTATGCATAACTTAACCACCTCACTACCCTCCCTGTTCCTCGTATCCCAACCGAAATTCCCGATGCACTCCTCTTCACAAACCTCTCTACCACCAACATAGGCATTAAAATCCGCTGCAATGCATACCATGATACCCCCCCCCCACACACTTAACCAATCATCCTCTCAAGTGCATCCCTAAAGGTTATAATATCTGCTTCCCCTCTACCAGTTTGCGTACCGTAGATTGACATAATACCCACCAGTTGATTTATAATCAAGATCCACATCAAAATTAATCCCCTTCCCATCTATCCACCCTCACCATCCCCTTACCATTCCCTTCAGATACTATGATACCAACTCCGTTACTCCTACCATCACCCCTGCATGAATGAACAATTTATAACCACCCGGTAAAATCCTCGCCCTACCTCCCTTCCACTTCGTATCTTGGACACACACAAAATATAGTTTCCTCCTACTCATCATCTCCACCACTTCCAGACTCTTCCCTCCCATATAGACAACATTAAGGCTTCCTAAACGAACCCCACAACACGGCCGATGTCGACGGATACATCTCCCAGGATATTGACACATCTTCACCGCTGCCTGGACAGGCGGGGCGTCGAATACCCTGGACGCGGTAGCCAAATATGCTTCGTTAGTAACTGTAATCATAAATGGATGGGAAAAATAGCCACACAGCGCTGCCCTGGCTGACATGTGTGCGGTTTTAAATCAGAGATCCTACTCCTAGATGGGATTCTAAAAAGCTACGAGCCCCATCCACCCGAGACAATAGCCACACAGCGCTGCCCAAGCGCTGCCCAAGAGTTTTCCTTCTCCTAGATGCCTACCTGCCTGCCCTGCTGGCCAGTAACTTTTTTACCCTTAAGTTGAGCCCTGAGCTAACATTTGAAGTTGGTGGATTTTTTTATATTTTGCTAAATGGTGTTTTTAACATGTTAAATATGGCTTAATGTGTTGCTGGTCAAAGTATGTAAAGTAATTTATGCATTTGATGAATACCCCAACCCATCACATATTAATTTGGGGGAGGGGGTTAATCATCACATGGAAATATTTTTGAGATTAAATGTCTAATTAAAAATATAACAGCTTTGATAATTAATACGGTATCTTAGCAACTAAAATAAAGTAAAGGTGGAACAAAGCAAAAATATATTTCAGAAAAAACAGTGATTTGTATATACCTCTGATTATTATTCCAAAAGTTACAAGTTAAAAATCAAATTGTTTGATTGTTTGCTGCTTGACATGGCAAATCAATGTGAATATTGATGAAGGACATATTTGGGAAGAGATAGGTGGGTCAAATTTTATTTAAAAAATATGTATTTTGGATGTTTATATAAAAAACTGCAGAAAATGCTGAATACCCCCCCAAAAACCTCCCATACCGTAAAGAAAAGCTGGTAAAATGAAAAGCTGGTAAAATCGGTAAAATAAAAAGGTTTGGCGACCATTTTTTTTTTTTCAATCACCGATTACGGGATCATCATGTACAAAGACAATCGGAATGCAACGTGATTAATTACCTCACATTCCGTGGAACAGTGATTATTTTGTGTGTGCTAATAAAATCTTGTCTGACTTTCCTTCACAAACAGTATACTGAGAATAATTATGACATTAGCCATTATGTTAAGTAAGAATGGATCAGCAAGGACATAGTGCTCATAATATGATCCTGAACCTCCATCACCCAGTGGATAACCTAAACCCATCCACAGTCACAAAAATATATATTAAGACCATTTTATCAAGATCATTCTATGAAGACCATTCTCTGAAGACCATTATATCAAGACCATTATATCAAGACCATTATATCAAGACCATTATATCAAGACCATTATATCAAGACCATTCTATCAAGACCATTCTATCAAGACCATTCTTAAAGGCATTGACCATTCTTAAAGGCATTGACCATTCTTAAAGGCATTGACCATTCTTAAAGGCATTGACACTCTGTAGGCTATTTTTAAAAAGACAGATTGTTTCAGCAGAGATCTAGCGCATATTATTTAGTAGACCAATCTTATTGCGATAATCTTGAAAAGTGGCTCGTAAACATGGAATCTCAAGAACTGTATGTCCGTTTTTGTTGGCATTTTGTACAGTGGTGCTCTGTGGGCTATGTAAGAAGTTATTATTTTCTGCGGAGATCGCGCGGTCGTATTTATTAGTGGGCGGGGCTTATTGCAAAAATCTTGAAAAGTGGCTCGTAAACAGGGAATGTCAAGAACCGTAAGTTTGTTCAGTTGATACTTAGCACATTGATGTTTTCTGGGCTAATGAATAAGCCTATTGTTTTTGGCGGAAATCACACACATATTAATTAGTGGGCAGGGTTTGTTACGAAAGTCTTGACAAGTGGCTTGTATGTACACATAATGGAGTAGTTTTAATTAAAAAGCAAGTATTTAGCGGATTCCCAAACCACCCTGGTTTTCGGGAACCAGTGACAACTTTTGGGATTTGCTCCAATTGTGTTAAGTAGCCTACTGTATGAGTGAGTAAAACCTGTCACTATTTCTTTACATACTGCTAATATAATTATACTATAACTGTCCTGGTACACCATACATAGAGTATATAATATATGTGCAAGTGTCATCACATTAGGCTATATATCTGCTATAGGAGATCTGATAATTTGAAAACTCAAAATACAGATACATGTATATCAATGATACTTAAAGTATATATCTCCTATTGCATTATTTTATATTTTCTGTACACACATACTTTATCTGTCCAGTTTATAATACATTGTAACTTTATATTTTTTCTATATTTGCAGATCAACGCCGACAACTACAAGGATGAGAGCGTTCTGAACCAGATCAAGAAAGACAGAGGCTACAACTACGAAGATGTCATAACCATCTCCAAAGAAAGTCTGCCAAACTACGAAGCAAAAGTAATAATCGGCCTGGAAGGCTTAATTTAATTTTACGACGCTAGGCAACCACCGAAGTGTGAGAAGCAAAGGCTTTTAAATTCAATCGTAGGAACAAGAGGCAGCAGCTAAATCAGCCCCAAATTGACAGAGATAGATTCACCTCGCAGCTAGGTTCCAAATTATACACTTGTGTGAAGTGAAGCAAGTAAGATAAAGTGCCTTTCCCAAGAGCACATGCCAAATGATCAGCTGGAGCCCTGGGATTCGAACCCGCGATCTCACAATCACGAGACTGTAACTGTTACCCAGCTCCACTTTTCAACTGCCAAAGAATGAATTCACAGCTGCTCACTACATATACATACAGTATGTTACTGCCAAAGAATGAATTCACAGCTGCTCACTACATATACATACAGTATGTTCCTATCAGTGTGTTCCTATCAGTGTATACCGTAGTATATGTAGTGGCCAGCCGAAAGCTATTTTACTGTACAGAGATTATATATAGGCATTCCATGTGTTGAGTTCTCTCCGGCTAAAGACTTTAAACTGAAGACTTTAAACACAAGACTTTAAACATACTGATTATAGTCCGGCACAACACAAGACTTTAAACATACTGATTATAATCAGACACAACACAAGACTTTAAACATACTGATTATAATCAGGCACAACACAAGACTTTAAAGCACTGATTATAATCAGATACAACACAAGACTTTAAACATACTGATTATAATCAGGTACAACACAAGACTTTAAACATACTGATTATAATCAGGCACAACACAAGACTTTAAACATACTGATTATAATCAGGTACAACACAAGACTTTAAACATACTGATTATAGTCCGGCACAACACAAGACTTTAAACATACTGATTATAATCAGGTACAACACAAGAATTTAAACATACTGATTATAATCAGGCACAACACAAGACTTTAAAGCACTGATTATAATCAGGTACAACACAAGACTTTAAACATACTGATTATAATCAGGTACAACACAATACTTTAGACATACTGATTATAATCAGGTACAACACAATACTTTTAGACATACTGATTATAATCAGGTACAACACAAGACTTTAAACATACTGATTATAATCAGGTACAACACAAGACTTTAACGCCAAAATGCAGTTAGTACAGAGTGAGTTTTGGCATTTTATTGACCCATCAAACAATAGCCATTAATTGAATATAACATATATTTGGTTATAGCTTTGAATTGACGCTTGGTTGAAAGGTCATGGACAATTTGTACAAGTTCCCCATTGACATTTTTATACTGTATTTATATATAAGGACATTTTACTTTTGAGTTCAAATTTTAATTTCTGCAGGCTACATGTATGCCTTAATTCACACGTAGATATAAATCGCCCAATGAGGTCATGCATGGAGAAAGCTGATGTAGTTCCTGTCTTGTCGCTTCCTGTCATGACACTTATTTATAAAGTGCTTTATTTAGTGTTGATATTTGTACCAATTAGCAACAGAGAAATCTGTGAAAGCAGTGCAATTATGCATTTTTGCCATGTCTATAGCCACTCTATAGGCCTGCCTAAACAAACAATAAAATGTAAAAACACCAAAAGTGAGCAAAACAGTTAAATGTATACAGGTACATATATACCTACATGGCGCTCCTTAAAAGTGATCAGGAGAGCAACGTTTTTGTGCAAATTTTTGGTGCTTGTATATTTTTTTCTGGGCATAAAACTCATGTTGCTATGTTAATATTAATCTGAAATCGCAATGTGATATTAATAATATTGGCCAATGCTACATTTTCTCCCTGCCTCACCCCTTGTTAGCGATTCATGAGGTAGATAGAGAGACTCGGGATACTCATGTTACATTTGGACCAGAAAACAATGTGTAAAATGATCAGGAGAGCGAACTGCTCTCTTCCTTAATTCATACAGGAGCTCAATTTACCTGAGATTAATCTCATACGTGAAGGTCTGACTATGTTTAAAAACACATACATTTAGGATAGTCCACCCTCATTTCAAAATAATTTAGAAAATGAAGGAAAATAAGGAAATGCTATTTACCAAATTTGACGCGTTTTGTATGTTACACAATTTCAAGAAATCATCATTTAAGGTTGTGGTTTACTTCTCGTTAATTTGAATTTGAGAACAAGCCTCTGACATATTGTACTCAGTTTGGAATACTGCCACACAGCATCGAGGCGTCTACAGTAACGGTAGCGTATGCGGTGCGTTAACAGATGCACGCTATGTCATATACCACGCATTTTCAAAATTTAAATTCATCATTTTCGAAAGAAAATCAGACATCATTTTCCCTTTCTAAATTCTTCCTGGTGTTTGGAATTGATTTATAGGATTTGGGTGAACTATAAGGTGTATCTGTATATATCAAAATTCCTACTCCATAGTTTTAATGTAAATTACACAGTAAGTCAATACAAACTTTCTCCCAGCAATATTACAACTGAGTACATGGCGTCACATTCTCACCAGCTCTTGAATATTAATGAGGATAGCACGTTCATGCACGTTAATAACGTGCAAAGTTAGGTCCTTGTTATGTCTTTTTTTGCAAGTTTTGTACGTATATTTTTTAAAACAACGAATAGAATGTTAAAATAGTATTATTCTGGCACCAGAGATCATAGTCTTTAAATTACGTGAGGAGTATTCCAAGTTAGAATGTTAGGAACTTTTCCTTCTCTCAGAGTGTTGTTGATTCAGAATGGCTTTCCAGAGTCGTTGGTTTGCACGGATAGTGTCAATGCCTTTAAGAATGGTGTTGATAGATATTTCTGTGACTGTGGACAGGTTTAGGAGGTGGAGGTCCATTCCAGGAGTGATGGAGGTTCAGGATCATATATTATATGAGGACTATGTCCTCGCTGATTTTCTTCTTACTTATCTTAGCTTCTTACCACACACTGGTCAGTCGTTGGACAAACTGCATGCTCAGCTGTTTGCCGATTCAACTGGCCTCACGTGGCTTTCTAGGCACGCTAGTCCAGCCATTGCATATTTTCAGAGTCTTGTGGTGAAATTCTTCTCTGATACCTACATTCAGCTACAAGATTCACATGCTCAAAGCAGGTCCGTTTGATTCTCTCTCCCGTCAGATAGTGTTAGCAGTCATAGGGTTAATATCAATAATTGTATCCAGTCAAACAAGTACTAGAGCTCCAATATGCAAAGTCATCAATAATATTTTTCAATTTTGGGATATTTTGGAGGGAATAGGAAGTTGAAATCTCCACTAAGAATAATATTAAGAGAAGTATTAAATGTTTTTGGAACATATATGGAAATTATTGATCCACTCAACTCTTGCATCATGTGATCATGTTTTGCAGAGCTTTTTAATTTCTAATAAAACCACCTTAATATTGCTATTTTTCATAATCAGTTCTTCTGATGAAAGGAATAGCATATATCTTCTATATTTATCTCTTCTTACCATGCAAAATATCAAAGGAATACACAGAGGATTAATAGGAGACATTTGTTATTTTTTTTAGTATATAGTATATAGGCCAATTTGTGAGTATTCGTAAATCCGGTTCGGTATATTTTTGTGTATATACCGGCGTATACCTATGTAACCACTTCTTTAATTTCATCATTATATTTTATTGTCTTTTCATTTGATGGCCTTTCAGATCAAGACGTTCATTATAGAGCACATACATACGGATGAAGAGATTCGCCTGGCGCTGAATGGTAGCGGTACTTTGACTTCATTGTCTTTCATCTTCAGATCAAGATGTTCATTATAGAGCACATACACACGGATGAAGAGATTCGCCTGGCGCTGAACGATTTCTTTGATTTCAGAGATTTAGTTGAGAAATCTGATTCGATATTCGCTTGCATTAATCTTGACATCTTTGGCTTGACATCTTTTTTTAAAAATTATATTGTTGCCCTCTTATTTGAATTTTGCTTCAAATTAAATTTTAACCAGGGATCTTATATGACCTTGAATTTAGGGAAGAATTTAATGAGATAAGAATTTGGCAGATGAATTTTAAATTTTGGAATCAATTGTGAATTTTGTGGGCAATACTATTCAAAGAAGTTTTAGGACTGTGCATCCATTTATTAAATTACCCAAATTTCAAATTGACATACAGGTCTATTCAACTGATATATTTCTTTCGTTTGATCGGTATTTTTCATTGTCTTTCATCTTCAGATCAAGACATTCTTTATAGAGCACCTACACACGGATGAAGAGATTCGCCTTGCACTGGACGGTAGCGGGTACTTTGACTTCAGGGATCGAGATGATAATTGGATCAGAATCGTGTTTGAGAAGGGAGACCTGTTGATTCTACCAGCCGGCATCCACCACCGATTCACCCTGGATGCAAAGGTAAACAGACAGGAAATGTTTCAGATCATGTATTATTCATTGTTTATTCGATCCAAAATTCACATAAAATACATAACAATTACAAACATATAATATAACAAAAGGATTAGGGAAAGTAATAAGAAAGTAAACTCCTATAACCAAATAGAATAAAATAAATATATAAAATGACACAAGAATACAATGTTTGAATAAATGTACAATATATAAAAGCAAATATAACTGACTGTACTGCCAAAGTTCAATGTGAGAAAGCGTAGGTTAAAGACATTTGGTTTTATGCTTAAAAGTTTGAAGAGTCGCAAAGCTCTGGAAACTTTTAGAGCGAAATATAGAGCTGTCAGATTCTAAACACAAAAATTCATATAAATAGTACATATAATATTTTTTTTTTAGATATGTCTGACATAACTTGACTTGTTACACGCATAAATTAATTTCCCTGAAGCTCAGTAAAAAGTTATAAAATCATGTTACAACTGCGTCTGTTATTCAATCCTCGGTCGGACGTGCAAATGGGATGGCCATGTCTACTTTAATTTTAATGATCAACCCCCCTGACATAGGGTGAGTCAGTAGTGTGTCATGGTCAGTAAAGAGTGACCCACACACCTGGATTTGTGAGATACATAAATTGTAATTATATACATGAGATGTGTGTCACCCACAGTCACTCTGGTGTGGTGACTGTATAGGGTGAGTCAGTATAGTGCGTCACCCACAGTCACTCTGGTGTGGTGACTGTATAGGGTGCCTCATATTTCACAACATACATGTCAGTCACTCAAGTGACTGTGGGGTGTGTCAGAACAGAAGTGGTGCAATTCACTACGACAATTGACTGACATTGGGGTTGTAGGGTGAGTCATTTACAGCCGACAAGTGTAAAATGCCAAAGTTTGTCAAAATGTAATCCTGGATATCCCACCACATACCTAGCAATAACAGAGAAAATAGCCGGATGCAGAGCTAGCGCTAGACTTTGAAAACTGGTGGGGCATCGCCCCAAGTTCAAAATATTTTTGGGTGGGATATTGCCGGGGGGATATTGATATTTTGGGCTGGATTTCTCAAAATTTTGTGTACAAAATTTTGTGTTCAAAGGTATCTGGGTTAACTTCCAGAAGGCCATGTGACGCAACGAACGGACAAGGGGATACTCACATTTCATGACCGGGTAACTTCTTTAGCCATTGGCTAATCTTCCAGAAGGCCCTGTGACGCAACGAACAGACAAGGTGATAGAGGGGAAAACCGGAGTGCCCGGAGAAAAACCTCTAGTCGTAGACATGGCCATCCCATCATTACACGTCCGACCGGGGATCGAGCCCGGGTCGCAGTGGTCCAAGGACGTAGCGCTTACCACTACGCCACAACCTACTCCTCACCTTAACAAATCGTTGCTCGTACGATAGACGTAAGCAATCATATTCATTTTTCAGAATTTGAATTCACAACTGAGATGCAGAAAATAAATGCATATGCCTATGTTAAGATGTCATGCATATTTAAAGCTTTCATGCATATATTAAGATTCCATGTATATATTAAGATGTATTAACATGTATGAATGTATTAAGATTTCGGACAAATACCTTGCTACGCGCCTATCAAACGTAGTATTGATATATATACTTATATAATGTTGCAATTAAGCTTAGTATACTACACTGTGTTTCACGCTAGGCGATCGTCAGATATACTAACTGCAAAGAAGAATTTATTCCGACACTGACAAATTGGGCTAATTAGTTAAGTCACGGTGTGTGCGTTTGTCGCGATCGAGTTGTATATAGATACAAGCCTATGGCAAGCCCAATGTGCAGTAATTAGATAAACACTGTTTATCTCAGATAAACAGTGTTTTTCACCCATAAACAGAGTTTATCAACAGATAAACGGAGTTTCTCTGATAAACCCTGTTTTCAAGTGAAAAACACTGTTTATCGATAAACAGAGTTTTTTTTCTTGCTGGCCCAAAGCCCAAACTACCGTAACCGCGAGGGACGGAATTTGATACACATTTTCATTTATTTTAGCTCCACTGACTATAGTGAAATCAGAAAAGTCTAGTAGTTAATTAAATACAGAGACTAACACAGCTCATGACTAAACAATAATTTGCAAACTGTAGCGTATTGCCATAGCAACCAACATTTGTTGGCACGAGGGACGGAATGATACAAAAGTGGAAGTGCATTTGACAAAATGTTATCAAACTTAATAGCAGTTTATGTGCAATCGATCAATCACTGCATTTATATACTAAGGTTAATAACTCTTCTAACACTTGACAGATATGAGTTTAAAAAAATCCTCAAAAAAGTAAGCGCGAGGGATGGAATGTGATGGACGAAACGTGTGTCTTTGCCGCTAAGGATAGTGATATAGCATAGTAAATTATTTACAAAATTGTCAAGCTCCCACAAACAATGCATGGAAATAGTATCAGAAGTACAAACTAATCCAATCGATGTAGACAAAATTGGTAAAAAGTGTGAAGTAATGCCATTTTAGGGCAAATTATTTAATTTCTCCCGACCTATGATATGTGTCCACCTCAACCCCTCTTAACACTCAGCCAAGCCTACCTTAGTTACCTGGGTTTACAATCCACCACAGGATCCATCGAAGGGTGTAGAGACTCGGAAGGCTGTGGGTGAGAAGAGAGAGGTCTGGACAAATAGAAGAGGCCAGGGATAGTGAGATACAACCGGAGTTAGCACTACACCACCTTTATGGGCAGAAAAAGAAGGCAGCTAGGAGGGCCGTAGAAAGGGTAAGATGTGATATGAAAGATAGTATTTATATGCATCTGGATGATGGTGGGGGAGGAAACGTACCTTTAAGATGGCACTGGACAGGAAGGAAGAGGGTGTATATGTTAATGGGGCAGGGTGGTTAAGTATCCGGATGGGAGGTTAGTCACGGACAAGGATATTAGGGTATGGGATAATTACTTCAGTGAACTGCATAACCAGAGAAGAGGCGCTTAATAGCTGGGCTTACCTATCACATCGATATTTCGGACTTTGATTGTTGTTGGTTGTGTTTAACGGCTCATTTCTAACCTTCCGGTTTAATAGCGCCGTCCTCGGATTTTTTTCCTAGT
>JAODAI010194074.1:0-10622 GCA_027575025.1 Scotoplanes globosa | reverse complement strand
ATTTCTACAGTGTGTATGTCAGTAGCTGTAATTTTCATGAATGTCTGTAAATTTCAGACGATTTTTTACAGTGTGGGTGGTATTGCAATTGTCGTTTGGAGGCAGCTTTCTAATGACGAGTCGAGTCGGGCTTAATTAATATATCTTTGGTACTCGTAATCCATATACTTGACTCATAACTTGTCTTGATTCGGACTGCACTAAGTTCCAACCTCTTTATACTCAACTCCAGCCTCTTGATTTAATCAATCTAAATATATCGATCCCGACTCGAGCCAGAATGCCAAATAAATAGACTCGAGATTTCTCAACATTTAGATAATTTAAGACAATATTTAGACAATTTAGACAATTTTTAGACAACAATTTCATTTCATTTCCTTTATTTGTTTCCACAATAGTAATTTCATATACAATATAAATATAAAGAATAAGTAAATTGATAACGTAACATAATTGCAATGTGATGGAAGTATTCTCGGAAGCCCCATACATTGGATACGACTCGATTCATAATTTCAAATGATTCGACTTGACTCAAGTCTCCCTTTTATGGATTGCATTACAACACTAGGTGGAGGGGTAATTTATCTATGCATTTTAGCACAGGAATTGCAACGGATATGACTTTGATGATTTTTCTCTCATGTCAGGAGCATATTTCGAGATTATAAAGTTATTTATACCGGATCCTCCATTTTGGAATTATTCGAACTTACCAATATGCATTTATCTTTTGTTTTGCACCCAATAATTATAATTATTTAAATATATAGGCGACACAGATTGTATGTGTTGCACCACGTTTGATCATTTGTAAATTATATATGTGTGAAATTGTATAGTCGGAGACATCCTTTTTTAAATGAAATAATAAACTAAAATATCATTAGTATATTAAACACTTACAATATGTATAAAAACAACCAAAACATTTTAAGTAATAAAATAGCATGATAATTCTATTAGAATTACTACATATTAGTCGAAAAAGAATTCGCCATAGGCTATATATCATTCCAATGAATGTCTTTACGTTGGGATAATGAAGATATTATTCATTTTAAGCCTATTTTTGTAAAACTGAAATAAATGCTTTTACGATATAATATGAAACACATTAAGAACATGTTTGTATATGTTTTACCATGTTTCAAGTTATTCTGACATTCTTGATATAGATGGGAGTGTTGGTGGGCAAAGTGTTCCACGACAACTGAACATTAACATAGCCCAATGATTACATTTTCTCATGCGAACGCCTTTCTAAATTCAAACCTTCAAAAGTTCACTTCAAAGGTATTTATTAAATCGGCACCTGGGGTGAAGTTGTAATTTTAAAACTTCAAGGCTTCTCCTGCTTCAATCCGTATACACTACACTGCCGAGAGATACTTGATGGCAAATTGGTTAATTCAATATTCAATTTAAATTTCCCCAAAAAAAATTCAACCACAAATAGTACATATGAATATATTGTAACAGATATATAAATTATTTGAATAGTAATTACATATAATATAATAGCCTGAAATATGGTAATTAATAATAATAATAATAACAATAAATATTTATATAGCGCGTTTCCTGCTTAAGACCAGAAGATGACAGCTCGAACCACTCCACAAAATTGAACGTTACACAAATACAATAACTGTTCATGGAAATATGCATTAATTGTAATGAAGTGAGAATATATAAGTTTTAAATGACCTCTTATAAAATGTGTCAAAGTAATCACATAATTTGATTCTCTCCGGCAATCGATTTCAATGTGTTGCAGCTGCAAACGTAAAACATTTACTCCCATAACATGTGATGTTGTAACGCGGTTGTACTCATTTATGATTGTTGGACGAACGCAGGTTGCGAGGGAGTTCATAGGAATGAACCATATCACCAATATATTGAGGCTGGTTAAATTTAAGCTGACAAAAAGTAATTACAAGTATTTTAAACAGAATCCGGGATTTCACCGGAAGCCAATTAGTGATGCATGTATGTACGAAGAGGGGCGGAGGGAATACCACATAATATGTAAATACGGCTTATACGTGGTCTCCCTTAAGGAAAATACAATGAAATACTAGATGAGAGTGAATATAAGATATTATTCAGTATACTTTGATAATAAATATTTTTAACTTACGTTGAAATAAAATTCGTGTATTCACCATTTAGTACGCACAGGAAGATAATTCCAGACCTTAGGACCAGATAACTTAATAAAACACTGATTATATCTACTAGTTAATATACCCGGTCAATTCTAGTATGATATGTATGGCTAGGTTGAGTGAAATATAAATTAAAATGTTCAGGAAGCAAACCTTTTCGAGTATTGAATCATGAAAATAGCGGATTTGTAAATATAACGAATGGACAACGGTCTAGATGGAAAATTATAATGTGAGATATACACAATTCTTAAAGCCCGTTTTTGCAGTAAATTAATTTTATTAACATGAGCAGGGAAAGTAGACCCCAACAAACCATCACGCCGTAAGATATATATATGGCATAATAATAGTATTAAGTAGCAATATCATCACCTCTAGTGATATAATCCCTAATCCTATGAAGAACTCATAATATATTTTGAAATTTTATCGCAAATAAGGTTAATGTGATCGATCCAAGACATTTTAAAAGTCAATTGTCAATTTAGCTTGTTATGGTTCACGTATTGTTCCCCCGGTTACCATAGCTATGCAATCCATGATATGTCGACGTTTAAGCCAACATAGTACAGTGTATGGTATATAAACATAAGAACACGTCTCTCTTTATATGTGCACACCACACTTTTATTCCTAATAATATAATATAAAGATAATATAGGCTGCTAAGCTTTTATCAATACCATACATGTTTTGGAACATTCTTACATAATTAAATGAACGAACATCCTACACAAAAAACACAAGACGGCACATTGTCATAGTTGTACGAACCAGTGTCTGACCACCAACGCATTAGACTAGGAATTTTCGAAGCTCTTATCAAGAGTATTTTCAAATACAATTGTGAACTGTGGGGAACAGCCAAAGCACTAGACTTCAACATCATGCATTCCAAAGGACATTTCTTTGTGGCAATGTTCTCAAAGTCAGAAGAATAAACAACAATTGGACATCAAACGAAAACTGTACGTCAAACAAACAAGACATCTTGGTCATAATAAGACCACGTTCCTTCAGACGTGTTGCTAGACTACACGATGACGCCCCAGCAAAACATTCACTGAGTTAAGCTCAATGATACACGAAGAGACCGAGAGGAAGGCCGATGCCCACGTCATTGGCACACTAAAGTCGCAATTCAAAGGTCGGTACATTAACAATGCCCAAGATCGATTCAGGTGGAGGGAGATTATGACAGACTGCATATCGAATAGATGAGTACTCAACATATTCCTATCATACACCCACAACTTATGGTCAAGTTGCATTATTACATTATATACAAACATATGACCATTGCATATACCATATGCCCTGTTAATGTGTTTATAGATTGTATTTCGTAGTGAAAGGGAGTATTTTTTTCTTATCAAATTCACATTCGATCCAGAAGCCTAGATGTTCGACACTATTTATTTTTATGGGAGCTAAACACATGCACTAATATTTTGCAAACATATATATAACATCAACTATATCCGAATGTGGAGTCTTCATCGCAAGCGCCTCAGTTTCCCCCGTTTCGGTGGTCGCTTAGCATCGTAATACTATATTATATAAACGCATATATTTACGTAAATTATTCGTTCCCCGGAAAAGAGGAAATATTGTAGTGGTGTGTTATTTTATAGGAAAGGCCGACGTATAACATAGTTTATCGCGAAGGTTTAACAGTTAGCTCAATGGCCTTTCTTCCCTTTCTTTATTTTGTATACGATATTCGTATACTTCCTTCCTTCTATATATATATTAATATTATTTCATCAATGTCAGAGGTCATGACAGTCTTATCAAGCCCTGTACGCATCTAACATAATTTGCATTAACCTAAACATAATTTGATTACATTAACATAATTCACATTAACATAAACATAATTTCATAACATTAACATAATTTATATTAACATAAACATAATTTGATTACATTAACATAATTTGGGACGCATCACATCAAAAGCAGGGACATGTTGAATAATCATATTTTAATATACTGACATTGCTGTAAGGAGTGTACTTTTAGTTTTCATTTGGTATGGAGAATGTACAATATACTACCAAAGTCAAGTTATGATCATAAATTATCATTATGATTCAATCTTATTTAAAAGCACATTGTTGAGAAAATGTAGGTTTATTCCGATATTCTGGTAAATCAGAGCAAAAATTGGTCCCAAAAATCATTCTTGTTGAAATTTTGAGATTTTTTCTACCATTAGTTATTATATTTTAATATATAGGCCCTAATAACAAATATATAATGTTACCGCAACGTCTAAAAATAGTAAAGCTACATACTAATTTTAAAATAATCACAACGGTTTTTGGCTTAGAACTCGACACGTTTCGGAGTACCTACTCCACCATAAGGTGAAAGAAAACTATAAAAAAAAATATATAAATATTTTTCTTATAGTTCCTATGATGGAGTAGATAGGCCGAAACATGTCGTGTTCTAAGCTAAAAAACGTTGTGTTTATTTTAATAATAACAAATATATATATTTTTAAAAATATATTTTTCATTTTTTCAAGTTTAAAAAAAAGTGGATTTGCGACATGTCCTTGATTTTGATGTGATGGGTCATGTATATATATATATATATATATTGATTTAGCTAAATTGCTATAAATGTAAATACTATTAAATTTATGTACACATTTGAATAGCGACGTAAATAAATAAATACATATACAATTATTATTATTAGGTCCCGAGTGTATAATATGAACGTGTTTATACAATCGACTATCATACCGCTCGTTCTACACAATCACAGGTTTAGTACAACAATCCATTTGTGTACGCAGACTTAGAGCTAGACTATATGGCTGTAATTACAGTTTTACCAGTCTTGTTTTAGTTATAATACATGAGTCGAGTATTATATACGGGTGCATTTATTTTACTGCCCCTTGAAATCAATTCCAGCCTACCACACCACTGCCACGTAGTCATCCATCATATGGACGGAATCAGTGATCAACCGGAAACTATCTTATTAAGTCAGTGAGTTGAGTCGAGCTCATATGTAGGCCTATATACCCACATAGCTGTATTAGAGAAAGGATAGCTGGGTGATCACCTACTTAGACCGGATTACTGACAAATAGTGTACATATATATATATATAAATATATGGATTACTGACAAATAATACATATAAATATTACGCACGTGTCCTCTATTTATTCCTTGAGGAGATTACGCCGCGTGATTCTGTAGTAAGCGTCGGAAAACAATGACAAAGATAATGATGAAGACAATGATGCCAAAACCCCACCTTAAAGTGCCATTAATATCACATATGAGATGTCAATAAAAGTTAGGACCACGCACGATTAAATTAATTATTTATATAGCAAGCGGCGGCAGACCTGCCAGTACTTGATTCCTAAGATCGATCGACATCGCCGACATCACAATATATATAGTCTGAGCGTATACTATGGATTTAGTGACGAAATGATAGTATAGGTCTACACTATGCTGATATATCGTGTGCAATATAGTTTGTAAACTAGTAGTGTATATGCTATTGACTTTTTAATATCATCTCCAAACAACTGAAAGTACCGTAACAATGCGTTTAATGTTTAGGCTTTGTATGTCTATGCTGCTATACATGTATGTTAATATAACATTACAGATCCACGACTTTAAGAAATGAATGAAGCACAAAAGAAGTTACAGATTGGCATAAGCATATTACACAATAAATATCTTGTAATGAAATACAAATGGAGGGTGTGGGGTGTGTATTGTATTGCATAATTTCAAGAAACATAAACTATTTTTCTCCAGTATTTGTAACCATGGTAACACCAAGCGTTATATATAAACTATGTTCACTCGGCCATATTTAGTACCCAGTACAAGGCTTTTAGTGGTGAATATATACATTAATGCGATTACTGGATGTATTGCTCTATAAAGTATGTACCTTGAAAGTTATAGGTCGTCATTCTAGGGTACATTTTACCCTTGAACCTTTGCATTGTTACAAATTCAACTCCAAGACAACTATCACGTGAGATTCATGTATATAATACAACCACTAGGTTTCATTACAATAAATACATAAACAACACAGATATAAAGGATGGCGGATTGTGAAAGTGAGGACGTTTTACAGGTACACCATTTATCTGTTTAAATATCTTAGCCAAAGTTACGTAATTACAGCGCCCATAATAATTGGCATGATACGTCAATGCTCGGTCATTACCATTGTAGCGATCCTGATACTTTAGAAGTACTATCAGCATACGAGTGAATATACGGGTTGTACGATAAGAGGAATCAAGTTTAAAATTCATAATCATTTGATGTCGATTTACTTAGTAAAGTATTAGTAGTAAACTATATGATAAATACAGCTACAATGTTCTCATGTGGTGTTGCAATAATATTGGATTTGCCACATTGTATTTATCCTGACAATGGCATGTTATTTACTAATTATTATCTGTTAAATCATGAACAATTTAGATTTGGGAGGAAAATAGCAGTCATCTTGGAATTGACAGCCATATTTGATTTATCCTGCCTCATGTTTGTTACAAAAATATACAGTAACCATATCTCCAAATAATGTATGTGGCATACACATAATTTATACTAATACCAGGGAGTGTGGCTTCTTATATTATTGAAAATGACATACTGCCTGGCGGCCATTGTGTTTTTATGCAAATTAGTATATTTCACATGTATATTTTTCTACCTTTTTGATATGTTATTTGGAAAAAGAATTCGAGAGAGAATTCCCACTAAAATCGTTTCTGTTGCAATTTTGTCTTGGTCAAATCATATATAGTGTCATTATTATATTATACATGCTAATTCGAACCACGAACTAGCTTCAACAAGGAATACAATGATAAACAATAGCCATTGTACTTGCTAACAACAGCTTGTAGCGTTTTATTTCTCCAAGCTAAATGCACAATTCTAGCAATTAGTAGCTTGTAGATTAGTTAGAGGCGTGAAGCATGATCATAGGCTACATTATTAGCTTCTTTGGTGTTTCCCCAATCGATTGTTTGAATTAACTGCTAAAGGCATCCTGTTACTTGATGGTGGTGTACTGCCTGATATTTTTACAAGCAAAATGTCATTAGATGCAATCCGGTGTAACATTTTGCGCAATTGCTCAATTTTGTATTAAAAACACACACTTTGTACTTGTATTATCTCTAAAAAATAGAACAAATAGGGGAAGGTTCGATATAACGAACTACCTATCAAGATGGCCGATATTATATTCTAAAACAAACCAATGATTCACAGGCTTGTAAGAGAACACACATTATACTTATTGTACTTAGTACAATCGTGACTTACTATTTGGTGCAAATACAAGTTCTGAAACCAACAAAAACTACAAACGTTTCTTCGTTTTATTTTGCTTTGTCCAGGTGTCCTGTTCCAGTGCCGACACATCGCCGGTGCATTGTGGTCGAGGTTCCGTGTCCCCGCCGACCATTGTCCATTCACCGATCAACCCTGGCATGACCCACCACCATTCCTCTATATCGCTGAGTTCACATTACAACCCCCACAGACAGCAGCTAGTTGTCCATGGAACGCAGTGAGATCAAACATTGCAGATTTAGTGGAACTATATCATATGTACAGTTACTCACTACAACGAACTGAATACAGTCCCCAACTTAATCGGAGGGACATATATTTGTACATTTATAATCGGTGTACCACTTATTGTTCATAATTTTTAATATTTGCAATATATTGATGAAGCACAATCCTGCACTTGAAGTTGGCTTACGGATAGTCTAAAGTTACACAGTTAATAATCCTCAGCCACCACAATGTCATAGCCACTCGTTACTTCTTATACGACGATAATACAGTTATGAAAACAGGGTACACTGGGATTGTCTGTGCATGATAACACGGTTAGGGTGATGGCGTAGCGAATGTATCCAGATCCATTATTGACCTATATACTTACAGCCACCATTGGATAAAAAAAAATAGATTATAGCTTTAGTATCGCTATATTCAGATAATATAGTATATCACTGTAAAACATAACAGTAAAAATTACAGCCAAATGGCTGTCAGCTGAAATGCCAAAGAAAATTTTTACAACCCACTGTAATTTATAATACAGTTTAAAATTGTAAATCATACAATATGTTGCAACGTTTACTATTTTATTGCAAATTTTACCATAAATTGTAGTATCTACAGTTTTAAACTGTATTTCAATTTACAGCTGGTTGTTAAATTTACAAGTTGGTTCCAAAATTTACAATTTTTCTTTGGCATTTCAGCTGACAGCCATTTGGCTGTAAATTCAACAGTTTATTTCTAACAGTGTATATACTAAGTTGTATACCAGACACATGCAGTTCATACGTACTATGGTCGAGTACTCACACCCAACCCCAGTGCCATTCGTTGTTCACTCTATCAATCCGGCCAGTGTGTAATCACCATTGAACCGACAGGAGTAGGCTGTGGCGTAGTGGTAAGCGCTACGCACTTGCACCACTGCGACAGGGGCTCGATTCCCGGTCGGACGTGCACATGGGATGGTCATGTCTACAACTAGAGGTTTTACTCCGCGGGCACTCCGGTTTTCCCCTCCATCCCCGTGTCCGTTCGTTGCGTCACATGGCCTTCTGGAAGATTAGCCATTGGCTAAAGAAGTTACCCTGATATGAAATGTTGAAATAAAATAAAATAAGTAAATTGGACAACAATTTCCATGTTCAAATCCCCTCCTAGACAACAATCACCAAACAAAAATCGCTCAGGCGGATTCGCTGTTCTGGATTAAAAAGTGCGAAATTGTTTAGAGGTTTCTCCGGGGAATTGTCAGGGGGAATTGTTGGGGAAGTTTTCGAGAATAGTCTTCCGATTGCCTCGAAATCTATCAGTATGAAGAATAGAATATTCACTTGTTATTCTTTAATATGTAATATATGCGGTTGCCTATGCATATATGCTACAACCTTTTATAAAATTTACATCGTCATTTTAATTACCCTATCGGTAATTAATCTAGTTCCAAATGTTGTAAAAGGTTTAAGACACGGCATATTGATATATACATTCAGGCGAATGGGACTGCGTGGCCTAATTTCATGATTGGACAATAATATCACTTTATTAGTACTTCTGAAGTTTACTGTTAGAAATAAAGAAAATTCCAGCCAAAGATTTATTATTCAAGATCCACGAGTTAATTGTATTGTTCAAGAAGTTGATAATTCGTTACACGATTTGCCGTTTCAGAGATGTTATATACGCCAGTCGCTCCCTAAGGTTATAATTTGTACAATTTATATACATCCAACGTCTGATTGACAACATTAAGATAGATATGCTGCAATAGTTCAATATAACATTGAATTTAAGTCATAGCACGAACTATTAAGACGCAAATAGTTTTTGGTCAACTGGACCTTATACCCGTAATTCAACATGCAGTTGGACACAGTAATAATTGCAGTTGTAGCTTAAATACAAGTATAACGCAACTCGCTACTTTGCAGTTTGAGCACTCTGGCAATGGTACAATGAAACATTTTAAACTGCATGTGGTAAGATTTTCGCATACGTATAGTTTCAGTCTCATAATTATGTATTGCACGACGATCCCTAAAAAGGGTGAAACGGTATATACTTTCTGCATATTGTATATATACCATTTATTGGACCAATAGGGGGAATAGGCAAAAACGCACAATAGGGGGAAATTAAGAAATCACCAATAAAACGAGGTATATTAGGTACATGTTCTTTAATAAACGATCGCTTCAACGTGTTATCACAGTATGTCATGTACGGTGACATCGATTGGTGTCTAGCGCCATATATGATGCCTATATATACTTTTTCGGCTTTCCCCTTATTGGATTTTATCTACTAGGGATACAATAAGGAGAAATGTATATACTTTTTTGTAATAATGAAGTTATTAGAAATAAAGGGAAATATATAATTCCCTAATATGTGAAATATGTGAAACATGTGAAATATGCCCAGTTTCACAATGCATTATGTGTATATACCCTCAGCATGATAATAATTAAGGTTTTGCATGGCTATATCACTGCTTTACCACATAGTTGTGTGGTATTCATCACTATGGATGTGGCGACATGTACATATTACACATTCATGAAGAATTCCGGAAGGCTATGTTAATGTAAGTGGGTTTCATTTTAAGTACCGTTTGGCATGTATATATGTTTGGTAGTATGGAATAAACAACCTGTAGGCCTAAGGGGAACCAATGTTTTTAGAGAAATTATCTTTAGTTTCATATATAGATGCCTATGTTTCAATTATCAATAGGAATATGTATAAATACCATTCTAATGAAGTTATACATATTTCATTTCACAATGATGCAGTTTAACTCTTAATAACATCACTATTATAAAAAAGGATATATATTTCC
>JAODAI010193963.1:0-10624 GCA_027575025.1 Scotoplanes globosa | reverse complement strand
ACAATGAACATACATTCAAATTGCATGACAGATGATTTAGGAGCTGTTACAATAATGTTCATGTAACGTTTTCATGTTGGCCAACTAACTGTTAGGCCTAATGCTAAAAAAAATAAAAATGCGCCCTCATCCTCCGATTTTTTGAGAATTCCGGATGATAAACATTTTCTTTTTTGGGGGCCTTATAGTGGACAACCTAAACCCGTCCACAGAACTTTACAAAAATATCTATCAAGACCATTTTTAAAAGCATTGACACTAACTACGTGAACCAATGACTGGCAAACCATTCCACTCGTCAACAACTCTCTGAGAGAAGGAAAACTTCCTAACATCTAACCTGGAATACTCACATAATTTCAGACTATGACCTCTGGTACCAGAATAATCTGACAGCGTAAAAAAATCACCAAACTTCAACATATCAAAACCAAGAACAATTTTAAATACCTGAATAAGATCACCACGAACACGACAAAGTTCCAAAGTAGTTAGCTTTAGATTTGTCAATCGTTGCTCGTATAATAGAGAACTAAGGGAACTAGTTAATTCTCTGAACACGCTCCAGAACAATCCTATCCTTATAAGAACGGATTCCAAGCTTGAATGTCATATTCCAGATTTTTATTTTTTATTATTATTATTATTATTATATTTGATCCAGAATCTTCAGAATCTTCAGAATGGTTTAGACTGTTTGAAATTGCCTGGAATAGCTTTGTAAACAAACAGTGCACTATAAAGCATGATTTGAATGCTTGGCTGCTTGTAAATCTAACAATATATATCCTTAAAATGGAGGAACTTAAAATGACGTCTAATCAACCCTAAAATCCAATTGGCTCTCCTCGCAGAATCGACACACTGCTTAGATGGCTTCAACGAAGAATCCAAATGAACACCCAAATCCTTCTCCGTTTTTACAACCACTAAATTTCTACCATTGACATTATAAACATTCTTCTTATTTCCACTACCGACATGCATAACTTTACATTTATCTAACTTGAAAAACATACCCCAATCCTCCGACCAGTTAAAAATACTATCCAACTCCAACTGAAACCTAGTCGCATCCTTCTCCGAGTAAACCTCACCATAAACGTTACTACCATCAGCGAACTTACCTGATCTACAAACAGCATTGTCTAAATCATTAATATAAGCAACAAACAAGAATGGATCCAATACAGACTCTTGAGGAATACATTATTATGATTAATGACCAACAGTCGGTCATGTGATGTCACATTGACTAATCAGAATACAGGACATCAGAGAGTTGAAACGGTTAGAATAACCTGTATAAGGACAGCAGTAGTGCTGAATAATATCAATATAATGTTAATCTGTCTTACTCATTTCTTCTTTCATGTTCATCTTTTCTGATTCCATCTCAAATCTTCTCATATCCTCCATCAGTTGTTCAGGCTTCAGGGCTTTGTTCATAGACGTCATTACCTAACAGGATGATGGAAATATAATCAATAATCTGATTTACAGCTCTTAATATAAATAGTCACTGACTGACTGCTTGTATTTAACAGTTTATTTGTAAAACTTTGTAGCTGTCTTCTGCATCCTTTTTTCTGAATAAGATCTTCTCATATCCCTCATCGGTTGTCCAAGTTTCAGGGATATGTTCATAGACGTCATTAATACCTAACATGATCATTACTGTATTAATCAGGTACTATTTTAACAACTGGGAGGAGAGAGCGTGTGATGTTCATAAGCCCTATACTATGGGAAATCCTATCGCTGTCAAATATTGGAGGATGTATCCCGCAGAATATATGCCTATAATATACAACTGCAACAGTATAAAGATATATTAACCCTTTCAGTACTGAGCATGTCTAACTACAAATTCATTCACAATCACTTATAATCAGAATTATATATAATAATTATATAATAATAATTTGCATATTTTCCAGCTAATTAACACATAAAATTGTGCATATTTTTCAAAGTTGTCTTTTATTGGTATTTTGCTATATCAATTGATGCACAATTACTTCTATTTAGCCAAAAGTATATAAAATAAGGACTAATTAGCACATTTTGAACTCATTGGGGTCAGTAATATTGTATTGTGCCTCTGAAATGCATTAACAATTTGTTTACTTTTTGTAAGTTGCAAACGATCAAAAACACAAATCCACTAAGACTGTACAGTCAGGGCTCGACTTATGGGAAACCTTCTAACTGGCCAGCAGAGCCAGTGACTTCCACAATATACTAGCCCTGTTTAATTTCTACTGGTCCCCCCAAAATTACCACTACCATCGGCAGTGCATCTACATGTATAAGAGAGTACTATGTAATTCGCAAGTAAATAGGCCCCCGAATAATAGGCGGCTAAATTGCAAACTGTTTTCTGATCTAGTTTTCTGAACAACTTTGTGTCAGAATAATATTATTTATAGAGTTCATCGATCATCTATGTTTAGCTCCAAATTATGAGTTGATTTTCAAGGCAGTGTTATTAAACAAGTCCGGCGGACTAGTGACAATGACATTTAATTTTCCCAAACCAAATGTTACTGGCCGCGGGCCAGCGGGATAGTGGTTAAGACAGTGAGTTCAGACCTCTACAGCATACTGCGATTTGTGTGTGAACAATTGAATTAGACCCCTCGCAGCAAGGTGTCAGGTAAATTGTCTTGGTACGCTGAAAGGGTCAAACAATTCACAATGCCTATAATTGTATTTCTCATGGAGGGTGCATGCTAACATGCCCATGGCAGTCATAGGGTTAATAACGCTGTAAGTAGTAACAATATGACTATATTGCCCTGCCGTGTATTAAAACATCAAACTGGATGACAAAGTGTACCATTATTGAAGATTAATGGTATAATAATAGCACTATCCGTATCAAATTTTAGTAGTGTAAAATTGGGTACCAACCCCAGGGGTCGAATCTGATTAATATTGTCACTTGTAAGCTAAAAACTGCCAGAGGCAATAATTTCCTTTTCTACAGAACAACAAGCAAGAAGATTTCATATTAAAGTATTTGTAATTATGTTACAGGTCGGTGTACCAACAAAATAATAACATTTTACCGTGTAAATGTCTTGCCTTCATTACATTTTGATGACCCGTCAGGTTAAACATCAGTTATGGATTTGGTGATAAGTAGTTTTAGTAATGATTACCAAGTGCAGTGAGTCTTGTATTTATCAAATGAATCCAGAACACAAATCCCTATAGTCTATCAAGTCCGTCAAATCGATCAATGAATAGTGTGTCATAACGGTTCTTGCAGAGATGAGTAATTCAGCATCATCTACTATTACTACAGTAGATAGACTTTAAAATACACAGCAGGGTATTGATGAATACAAGATGCATCGGTTGCACAAGTCACATGGGTGGTAACATAATACTTACATTTGTTCAAAGGAAACAGCGACCAACCGGTTTTATTTTCAAGTTAATATGAGAGAGAGAAACAGATCATTCCTTAGTAGCACATCAACATCGAGGTTATGTTAGATAGGTTAATCATATTAAAGTCACATTCTGGGTTTAACAATACAAACAAAATAAAAGGAATGACTATCCGGGATTTAATATAAGGTCACATACTTATAGCAGTCAGTAGAAGAGTCAACTGGTTTATCTGGTAATTAGTAAACCTACCTTTGTTGTATCTGCCATGGCAGTTGCTGTTGTCCTGGCGGCTTGCATTGACTGTGGATAAAATAATAATAAAAAATAAATGAGCAACAATTCCAAGATTGTTATTATTATCCAAGGGGGATTAAAACTTGTTAAAAGAAGAATAATGTGTTCATTAAACTATTGGATATTGAAATATGAATTTGCAAACGTTTACTAATTTATGGGATTGTCCTTCTTTTTTCCCACTTGTCGGATATGGGAGGACATTGGTGACTTTGATTGAAATTATTGGCCATCTTTTAACCAAGAAAAGTTATATATATTGCACTCCTAAGTTGTTTTTTAGTTTAGTTTAAATGTTTTTACCTTATTTTCTGACAGGAAGGTGTCTATTCGACCAAGTCCTAACACGTTTTTACTTTAGAACTCTATAAATTATTAACCGACTAAACAGCGACTATACTATCCAGGAGAGCTTATGAGGAGAGCATTAGTATGCTCTCCTGATATTTTTCATACGTGGAGGCCTGAGATGCAGACTCTTGAGGTTGTGATGTAGAACACGACGCTTGCTCTGAGATATTAAATCTCCTGTCTCCGGAAACTGGTATGGCAAATCGACCAGCAACTAAACTATAGGCTCGCAAACCAAGGTTGATTCGGCCAGAACGGAGTCACTAGAAGTAGATCTACTCGCTTCTGGTGCACCTTTACCTTCCTTATAAAGGACCGAGGCGGAAATGCATGACACCATGTTGTAAACTTACCTTGGCCGGTCTATTTAATTTGTGAGCTTAGCATGATCTGAATGAATTTATGGATGAATAGGTTTCCTGGCCCTTTTCAACGCAGATGTTATATGAGGCACCCAAGCCTTTGATATACCAGTTACAGCCCCTGGAATATAATCAGCATCACTCCGTATTGAAACCCTTGACATTGTGATCACAAATCCAAGGCTAGTCTATCAACTGACCTATCCGATCATCTACAGCAGTTAACAATACACAGGAATTATGTTATTGGTGTAGATCTTCAATTACTATGTTAAGCTGTTCTTCCCGATATCCACTACCGACCTCGGGATCAAAATACTAATGGGATTTATGATGACAGCATGAAGGTTGGGTGTGATGACATTATTGTGATTTCACGTTGGCTTGTGTATTTATGAACTTAGCATGCTCCTCCACTGCAAAACAGTACACAGGAAGTTGTAGAATTGGTGATAAATCAGCAATGCAATATTGTTCAATTAACCTTGGCATAAAAGTGTTAATGGTAAAATTTAAAGCATGAAGGCAGAGTGTGGTGGCATCACTGTTAATTCACTTACCTAAAAAAACAGGTTTTCGCTCTGGTCGGTAATCATATAGATTACTGTGAGCAGATCTGTGTTAAATCACAGACTGACCCATTGGTGACTTGTCAGGCCTCCTCCCGAAATGTTTGCGCATGTTTGCACATGTTCCCAAATACCCCTGGATGACGGAGAGTAGTCGGATTAGAGTGTCTTGCCCAAGAACACATGCCGAGATAACCAGCGGCGGAGCTGGGAATCGACCCGGGGACCTCATGGTTCCGAACCTCAAGCCCCATCCATTGGGCTATCAGACAATCCTGACAACAATTCACTCACCTTGGCTTGTGTGTTTACTGATGATACTCTGGCATTGGTTCCCATCAATCTGGTCTTCTGCTTCCTAATGGTCACAAGTTGCTTGGCGTACGTATTTAATAACTGCACAAATGGAAACAGAAAATCAGTGTTATCATTTAAACATTTGTGGATATTTGTAGTAGTGACAATATATGGACAATATATGGACAAGTTAATTGATTTAGTTACATAGACAGACATCTTTTATAAAACTAAACGTCTTATATCAAGATGAGAGATCAGGTTTATTTTAACCCGGGGTTCCGGGTGACAGGAACCTGTGATGACGCTTGAAAGAAATACCCAAGGGTTGATTTTTTTTGAATTATTTCGGACCTATCGGCATGACTGGTTACCGCTCTTTTTCTAAAAAAGTGTGGTAACTTGGTTTAAATAATAGGATTTATGGCTAAAACACTACTTAGGAGTGATTTTTCCCAAAAAAATAGTCTCGAGCCGTCGCTTAATGCTACGGTCAATTGCAATCTTCACATACCCCACGGAAGACTTCACTTCGATTCACTATTTGAGTGAAGGTAGTTTCGTTGCAGATTCACCACCTAGTGGATTTGAATAAGTTAGAGATTGACCAACATGTCCATAAAGTTAGGTGGAGATTCACCACGGTGCAAAAAATTGTTAGGTCAAGATTGAGCTTGTGTGAAGATTCACCATACTTTTTTTGACGTGCTAGTTATGCTTGACGTCCTTTTAGGTTTGAGATCACTATAAGTCAAGTCATTCCAAAGACAGTAAAAATTGCACAATCTTTTGACCTTTTGTATATATTTCTAGAACGTTGCTATTGTGCCGCATGGGTACATTTGTGCTGTTTTCACAAAGTAATTCATATACTCATTCATTCTTAATATTCCAAATAATTATCATGTTTAACTGCATATTAATGTTACTTAGTATGTTATAAAGGGTGGGTAAGCATACCAATATTTCTTTCTGTATATTAACTATTTATTGTGTTTCTGGTAAAGGGGGTATGTTTAGTACAAGCTTTTGCTTTCCCCAGACCTCCTTCCACATTATTGTTACACTATAATGATTATATTGCTATGTTATATGAATGTGGAAAATACTAAACTTGAACTTGCACATGATGTTCAAGGAAGATATTTAATCCTTAATTTGAAGTGTAAACATATACTGTCCATTGTTAGTCACTGAATCAATGGTGCCATTGCAATCTGAATATAGTACCCAAATTTCATAATCTGAGCCAACAGTTGCAGAATTGCAGCCATTTGGGATTTTTTTTTACCTCTGACCTTGTGTAACACATATTAATTAACAAAAATATTTTTATATGAAGCCGCCGCCCACTCGTCAATCTGTGGGATACAAATTCCAAACTAACCAACGGTTATTGAGATATAATAATAATAATAATATTGTGTACTTATATAGCGCTTTTCTATCCGAAACCAGACACTCAAAGCGCTTTGACATTTATATAGAGGTACAACAATCATCATGACATGTACTGTGTACAGCCAATCAGCAACGGTTATAAATCAGTTGTTTACTTTTACCCATCAGTGAAGTGACGTCAGATGGTCTATAGACGGACTAATTAGGTTTCCTGAACCTTACTTTTTTTTTTATTTCAACATTTCATGGCAGGGTAACTTTGTTTGCCATTGGTTAATATTCCCAAAGGTCATGTGACACAACGAACGGAAAAGTGGATAGAGGGAACAATCGGAGTGTCCAGAGTGAAACCTCTAGTTGTAGACCGGGATCGCAACATCCTACTCGCAATCCGTTTTAACAACTAGGTTCCATTAGCTAACCAAAGCCTTTGATATACCAATTAGAGTCACTGGAATATACTCAATCCAGCCAATGAATGAATAGGTTTACTGGCCCTTTCAATGCAGTGGTCATATGAGCCACCCTTTGATATATCAGTTAGAGCCACTGGAATAGAATCATCATCGCTCCGGATTCGAACTCCCGACCTTACGATCGTAAGTCCAACGCTCTATCAACTGTCAACTGAGCTAAAGCCTTTGATCCAGCTAGAGTCAGTGGAATATAATCAAGCTATCCAAATCCTTTGCTATTTCATTTAGAGTCACTGGAATAAAATCAAGTCTTTGATATACCCGAAGGGAACTAAAAAAAGTTCTACTTTTGATTTTGTGCCCCATGTGTCAATTATATCTCCCAATTAATAACTAAATTCATAAGCACCCAAAATATTTAATATACCAGTTATGTCATCTTTCTTTCCCAGAAGAAAATGTTAACGGACAGCCGCATCATAGGCCAAAGCCCTCCACCTCCCTACCCATATATACGTATCTATAACACTCAAATATCCATCCCCACCAGCTCTTCTAAAAAAAACCAACACAGTCCTTCCATCTCAACCGAGGTCTCCCCCTATCCCTTCTACTAACATCCACTTGCGGCATCGCCGTATTCGGCAGTCGCCCACCGTCCATCCGTATAATATGCCAAGCCATCTCATACTTCCCTTATCTGTAAGACTCCTTATCATCCCAATTTCCCCACAGATATCAACTAACCTACTCCTATCCACCGCTTAACCCTTGTGATCCTTCTCATCCAATTTTCGCAAACTTGGAGTCGCTACTGCTGAGCACCAGACAGAGCTACTGTCTCCAGCCCATAAATACATGCTGGAATAACACATGTACCCAAAACTTTCCCTTTTAATTCCTTTGAAATACGCCTATTTAACATAACCCCCTCCCCATCTATCCGCCCATCCCCAGAAATTATTCCCCCCAGATACGAAAAACTATCCCTTTGCTTAATGCCTTTGCCTGTAAGGGTTATACCCGGCTTCTGTCACTCCATTCCCACTGATAGCATCTCCGTCTTATCCAGACTCATACGTAACCCATATCTCTCAAATAAATCCTTTCATTCTACAATAACCTCCTGTAACTCCTGCTTACTGTCCATGCTACTACCTTCATAAAGGCCCTCCACCATCCTAACTTCTGATTGAGAGACACCCATCTACCTCAATGTAGACATAACTAATTCCCTAGGAACCATATCATAGGCCTTCTCCAAATCTACACAACCCAATGCCATACTCTCTTTCACCTCCAGCTTCATTTCCACCAGATGCCAAAGTGAGAACAGCCCATCACTTGTCCCCCTTCCACTCCGAAACCCCATCCTGTTCTTCCCCGATCTCTGTTTCAGCTCTAGTCCTAATTCTTCTATCCAAAATCCTTTCCAGAAGCTTAAAAACCTGTCCTAACAGTGTGATGCCCCAGTACTTCACTGGTCATGAACATCCCCCTTTTTATTCCAAATAGGCATTATCAGGCCAGTCTGCCAGTCCATTGGAATACATCCCTCCCTCAAACACACATTGATCAATCTCCCTAATCACTACACTCCCACCTGCCCTGTAGTAACAAACATTTCTACCCTCCTTTCGTCCAAACCCGCAGCCTTATCCCTCTTTGTCCGTCTCAGAGCCCAATCCACTTCAAATTCAGAGATCTCCTCCACCTCAATCTTACCCCTCAATGCAACTAGGTAGGTCCAGATCGGCACCTCCTCCGTGATTGTACAGCTCTCTGAAGTATTTATCCCACACCGTAGTTACATCATCCTTGTAAGAGACCAACCGGATCCTTAACCACTCTGCCTCCATTAATATCATAATGAATATAAATCTCATATAGAAGGAATTGTGTCCCCAATTGATGCACAAATATTGATTAGACTGTGTCAATATGTTACAGTGGCTTAGAGTTAATGATTTCTGATTTCGTTACCAACAATGAAATATGGATATATAAATGAATCCATCAATTATGTGAATGGATAATATAATCTTAATGAGCGGCCTAACAAATTATTGATAAATAATTATTAAACAGTTATGTAAATAAATAATATTATGCATAAAGACTTGTTTCTATACCTTTTCCTCCATGAATGGCTACAGCTTCTACTCCTTTCAATAATAAGTATTCATGAATATCATCCACATCGGCCTTCTTCTCAGCAAATATCAAAACCTACGTAAAAGTAACACATAATTATTGGAGTTGGACAATATATATATTAAAAGAAACCATTTTTGACCACTAGTATAATAATTATAGTATATTAATTAGTATATCTATGTCCGTAACAAGGGGTTAGGAAGAATACATTAACCACACTACCACACCATTGGTCAAGTCTCTCCATCACCCTCTTATCCATAGTGATGACCCTCAAACTACCTCCCCACTGGCCCTCCTAAAATCCCTCTCAACACAATCCTTTCATCTCAAACGTGCCCTCTGTGCCCCTTCTACCAACAACCATGTTTTAATTGTGCAGCCTCCCTTTTATAAATTAACATTACACTGTCCACAGGCTTGACCCACATTCATCCTTCTAATTCATTTAATATATATGTCGGAGGCATACCGATATCCACCTCCATCTCCATTCCATCCTGGAGGTTAATAGGACAATTTTGGTTGTTCTCTGCCCGTTGGCTGTACGATATCGTCCTCAGCTATGGGAAAAATAGTAAACTCTTAATTGAGGCTGGGGTAAGCAAGGGCATGCTTCCCGTAGAAAATCCTGCTCCATTAAGCCCTCACGATGACGACATATATTGTGCCAAGAGTGAGGTGAATCCGGCCACCCCCGTTTAACGGGGAACAATCCGGATCAAAACTGGATAGATGATGAGATGATGATGATGATATAACATAGATTATAACACACCTGTCAAAGAAGGTAGAGATTTTTGTTCTTTCAATAATATGTTTCTTTGTGATTGAATAAAGTGTTGTAGTCCAATATGTGATGCACCATGGTAGATCTGATATCGAGATGATTGAGATATTAGCGTAAAAAGAAAGAGCCGACCATTAGATTTATTTTGATACCAAAATCAAGAAAACTCTAGTTGTCTAACTTTAAAAATATGTTTAAAACCCCTCCTATCTCAAAATGAAGAATGCCGACATAATACCCTATCTGCTGTTGAGCATCACATGGGAAGGACACCAGGAGATAGGAGACTCAGTTTTGCTCCCAAACATATCACTTGTGCATAGGAATGTGACCTACTCCATTAAAAAATAATATATAAAATAATACATACTATCAAAAGAAGGTTTACATGTCGCACCCCAATGCCTATTGGTAAATCCCAGTGGGGTACGACTTTTTGTTTACCAAAGTCGTATAATAAAATTGTACCCCACTTGCTTGTTCTTTCACATTTCAGTCTACACAACACACTTGTTAAATTGCTTGAATGGGCAAGGCCTTTCAAGTACGTGTGTAATTGGTATTTTATTGACATAGATAAGT
>JAODAI010193852.1:0-10624 GCA_027575025.1 Scotoplanes globosa | reverse complement strand
ACATCAAGCGAGAAGGCAACATGTACCATTTTTAAAGTCTTCGGTATGACCCGACCTCCAGTGGTCTCGAACCCTCCTAGTAGAGGATCATTGGCAGCGACGCAGCCTGTAATTCGTTGACGGGGGTGGGGGATGCATGTTACTGGTCTGTTTATTTCACTGATCTTTCTGATACCCTATCTATGCGGAGCGCCATCTTGAGATTGGCGCGGAGCGTACACAAGACATGCAATCCGGTGCAATATTTTATTCAATCTCATGTCAAGTTTGTGTTCACACATTTTCCCTTTCTCCTTTTTTCAAAAATCCTGAGGGGGAGGTATGACACAATGTCCCCCCTCGCTACGCTGCTGATCATTGGACCATTAGCCATTCTCCGATCCCATACACCTGTACACTGAACAGCAAGTGAGGATGTAACGGGTAATATTTTTCTTTGCTGTGACCTGACTTTCAGTGGTCAATGACACAGCATGCGGTCGGACGCCGAACTACTTAAGTATACAGTCTCCTGACCTGCAGAAGAGCCAGATTCGTGGACTTGTTTGTCAACATAAACCAATGGATTCCCTCTCCTCGCTCCGTTTGATAAACTAACACAATACCACCAACTTATCTTACCCTGACCGAACTTTAGCATCTCTCCACATCCATACACGTGTTGGTAAATATGTGATAATATATAGTATATGTTAATCTTTTGCGGCCATTTTGGTTATAATATATTTTAATTAATTGAAAAGCTTAGTAATAGGCCCGTATGCGTAATTTTTTTCCCAGGAGGGTTTTGGCAGATTTGGATTATTTGATAAATGGAAATGGATTAGAAAACAGAGTTAGGTTCAGGAATATATCCTAGAATTGCTCTCCTTTAGATAACCGATGTCGGTCTTTTATAATCTGAAGTCGAAATGTAGAAAAACGTGACAGAAAGTAGTTTTTAATCAAATAGTGGTTTCCAACAATATGATTGGCCAATGTATGATAATCTGCCAAAGTCCTTCTGGGAAAAAAATTCGCGGCCTGCACTATGTATGTTTGCCTTGTATGTTTGTGTTTGTTTTTGTTATGCCAGTGATCCTCCCTTGTAGTAACGCGACAACAACCTAAGGCAGGCCAGACTGCATGGTGCAAACGCACTGTTATAATGATATAGGGGCGTAGCAAATAGTAGAATACTATGCAACCCATACACCAGACAACACTTTTTAATATACGAGCTGCCGCAAAGTACCGTTGATCCGAATTGATAACATTACGAGTAGAAGGTATGAATCAAACCATTGGACCCAGTGCTTGAGTAATCATAGTGACCTATGCCCGGGTCTCATCTATGTTATTATCATCAATTAGCCGACATAACATGTCCAAAGGTTACACTAAATTGATTGTTGTCGAAATGATGTTGACAACAAAGATTAAACATATTAAAATTGACAGCATAAAACTCCTATCAGAATTGAAAATAGGCACGTCTTGTCAGCATTTGGTTACTAAACTGGTACGTATAAGAAAAGTTGATAAAATAAGCATAATTATATCTATTTTAGTTAGTTAAATGTGGTAATATCTAAAACTCCGTAATATTGTATTCGTTCAGTTGTATACCTTAGTTATATTGTTAAAGTTAATATATATATACCTGAGTCTTTAAGAAATTATGATATTTATATAAGTTAAACTTGGTAGGCCGATGTGATGCTTAGGACACTATGTATATACATACATACTACATAGGCCTGATGTTGACATATGCATGATATAGCTTACATGTTTGTACGTTATGTTCAATTCGTAGCGTATATGCACATTTGTCATCGTTAAATAGTAAAAATTAAGCGGACTGGACGCGATTTTTTACTATAGAGGTGAGCTGGAATCAGCTGTAAAGTGTTCTACTTTGCAAAACGGAGGCCATAGTCTTAAAGGTTCTCATAACCAAGCCTAAAACTGTGTTTGCCTTCGAAGTGATCGAGAGGTGAGCTGGATCAGCGGTAGAGTCCTCGACTTGCACTAAAGAGACCCATGTTCGAATCCTACCAGGTTCGTTTCAGGTTCTTCGCAAAAATTGTGAATTATATGATTTCTATACTTCAATTGTGGTTTACAATTCCTCATCACCTCTCCATCAGCTTTGGGAAAGTGGCCAAAGACTGATGTGTACTCTTATCCATCGGATGGGGACATATAAATGGCGGTCTCGGGGTAGGATCACTCATACCTACCTTGACATATCTGGTGAATCGCCTTAGATGACCATCCATCAGATCTGATATATACCGTAGTGTATCTTGAACGGTATGCAAAAGCTATGCGTCCAGTTCAATACTATATAGAAACAGAATCGAGGGTAATTTGCATATCCCAAATGGCAATTTTCGGTTATAGAGCTAAGCCGGACTGTTTCGTGACCAGTACCTTGTCCGACCATTCGGAGGGAGACTGTGGGAAATGCATTATCGTGATATATACCATGATCATAATGCAGGGTGATGATAACCGATGACATGGAATCTGGCATGAATAATTGTATTGAGGTGTCACAGTTACAAATTTCACTTTACTTACTTTACAGATATAGTAACAATTAGCGAGGGAAAACATATACATACATGATTTTTTGGCCATAAAATCCCGGCTTGAAAAATTACATGGACTTTACTCTCCAGACATTGCCTCAAATTGTATTGAATTGAATTATAGTTTGATTCCATATGTAAAAGGGATTGTTGCCGACATGAAATGTTCCCGATATTGATCATTAGTAATTTACTTGTAGAAAATGTATTGGCTGAACATGAGCCTGTCTTAGAACAATTATAGGTATAATTTTGAAAGGAAGATATCTATTTTCATTATTTTTCAATAACATTATTGAGACTACTACTTATTAATTACACAACGAATTGACAACTGGAGAAAATATTATCGATTATACTTAATTTATTTGAATACAATTTGTATTTCTTGTTTAACAAGATATATATGTGTTCACTCCGGTGTGTGTGTGCGCGGGGGTGGGGGAGTGTGTGTGTGAAGCCAAGCTCGTCACTCAACACGATATCTCAATAACCGTAAGTTCGATTAAGTTGAAATTCGATATAGAGAAGTTAAGCGGGTCGGTTGGGAAGGCTATTGTTTATGACCAGGACACCTCGCATATTAATGAGTGGCGTGGCTTATTATAAAAATCTTAAGAAATAGCTCGTGAACACAATATCCCAATAGCTGTAAGTCGGATTAAGTTGATATTTGGTACAGAGATGCCATATGGGTCGGTTAGGAAGCCTATTGATTTTGACAATGATACCTCGCATAGTAATGAGTGGGCGGGGACTATTGGGAAAATCTCAAGAAATGGCTCGTTAACACGATATGTTAATAACCGTAGTCAGATTAAGTTTGTATTTGGTACAGGGATGCCACGAGGGTCGGTAATAGGAAGCCTGGTGATTTTTACGATATCTGATACCTCACAGAGTAATGAGTGGGCGGAGCTTATTATGCAAATGACTGGTGAACACGACATCTCAACAACCGTATTTTGGATTGACCTGATATTTGGTACAGGGCTTGTGTGCGGGTCGGTTTGTAAGCCTATTGATTTTAACGATGATACATCGCAAATTACTGAGTGGGCGAGGCATATTTCAAAATATCAAGAATTGGCTCGTGACAACGATAGCTCAATAAAATAACCGTGGGTCGGATTGAGTTGATATTTTGTACAGGGATGACTGCGGGTTGATTGAGAAATATATTGATTTATCGATGATACCGTACAATATTGATAGGCTAGGCTAGAGGCTATAGGATAATAATGCACAGGCCAAAATTATATTATTTAGGCCAGGGGAGAAGCTAAATCGGTTTTCGCTGGCGATGCCATTTATATTAATTAGTGGGTGGTGTTACTTGCGAAAGTATTCGCTTGTGAATAATATATCAATATTGAGTTGATATTTGGTACAGGGATACTTTACGGGCGTTTAAGAAGTCATTGATTTTCAAGATGATACCTCTTGAGGCTCGTATATTAGTGAGTGGCCGGGGTTTTATTAATAAAATACCGATATGCTAGCTAGGCTATTGAACAATGTACAGATGAGGCCCCCAAACCTAATATAAGAAATCACTATGCACTTTGCATGTTTCTTGTTTTATAATACATATAACCGAACTTAGTTATATATATAAATTTATTACAATTCGTTAATGCAATCTATTTTAATATTTCACAGACTCTTTATTCCGTGCCATTATCAACATGCGGCTCCTATTGGCGTCCGTATTGACGCTATTGTGCATGACAAAACATGGATTGTGTGACTTCAAAGCCCCAAGATACATGATCAGTCTTGATGCGCCTCCAGAGGAGAGGTGGAAACACGTGCTGGTCAGTTATGACATCGAAAAATACAAAGAACTGGTGAAGGCCATTGTCGAGTAAGATTTTTTGTTGATTGTTATATACAAGGTGACATGTTTCCCCAAACAGTGCCCTCGGTGACATGTTTCCCCAAACAGTGCCCTCAGAAATACAAAAATACAAAAATGCATCATCGTGCTTTGTAGTTTAATTATATGCCTTTATTGATAGAAGTTTAGTACTTTAAATTACTTTTAAGTTATTGTAATTATTTTGCATATCTTAATTGGTATACTAGTATTAGTATAGCCCATACATTGGTTCCAATGTAAAGATCGTCAATTTTACACAAACATTTATCCGATTTACACCATTGAACTGATGTTAGTATATATGCCCAACCAACTTGCGAGAAGTTTTGTATTCGATTATTACCATTAGTGAAAATAACACCCAGTTTTAACAACCAGTTATTGCAGTGAATAGGTTCATGATGACTTTTAATATGTCCGAAACTAAGCAAAAAGACATTTTGTTTTATTGCGTAATCAGGCTTTTTCAGGAATTGGCCTCAGTTTGTGCTTTTCAGAAACTTTTAAGCCACCATTTGAGACTAAGATGTGAAGGAAAACGAGCTATGCGATAGTGTATTTAGTGTCGTGCATGATTGAATTGTATAATTATATATTTAAATATTAATTGCTTTAAATGTGATTGCTAGTCACAAATATTTTTACTATTGTAAATAATCAACGGATGGAATGAAATAAAAGAACATTTTTATATTAAGTCCTGCCTATTTATTAATATGCATGACACAAATGGTGCCCCAAATAGTTTACTTTTAATTGATTGAAAGAACATTATTGCGTATAAATATCAACACAAACGGATATCCCGTTCTTGGAACAACGGTGTAAACAAACCGTTTCCGTTTCGTTTATTTTCCAATTGCAATATTTTACATACATGCATTTTCAAAATAAAATATATTATCAGAACAATTAGGTACAGTTAATTAGCATATAAATCAATGAAAATATAATAAATCATGTTTATGTATACACTGAAAGAAAATTGAAAACAACAAGTACCACACTGTAAATAAATTCTTATCGATATATATTGTCTGGTGAAGTGGTCTAGACTGACAAGATACATCTTGTCAGGATGATAAATTTAAATATTGTCATAGATGACAAGATGAATTTGTCATTAAGAAAACCCGAAATTATTAATTTCAGGACAATGAAATACAATACAATTTCTTTAAACGACAATTAAAAGTAGCTGTTTTTACCCATGCTTCTAGTAATAGGCCTACACAAACGTAAATTACATTTGCTTGTATTATGAACCATGTTAGTTCCAAGACAGCGTTCAAATGTGTTCAAAGAACACAATAAACAGCTGAAGTATAAGTTTGAAGATTTGTTACAGAAAAGTCCTATATATATATATTAATGGTCCAAATATTTGAATATATGGTCAATCAAGAAAAGGGTCTGAAATATTGTTATTGGATATCAAATTTATTAATAAATCATTAACCCTGTTTCTATAGTGTTTAGTAAATGACATGTCTTTGATATGTATTTTAGCCCTTATATAAGAAAATACATTTTAAAATATAGGCTCCTCCATCTAATATGTAAATTAGCAGTTGACAAATGTATCTTGTCTTTCAAAAACATAGGATCTGCACAATCATATCTTGTCATCCATATAATAAACTCGTCATTTTGACAGATTGTTCTTGTATTTATCCAATGACAAAACACCAACTCGTCAAACTGACAAGAGCTTGTTTATAGTGTAGAATGTGTAATCGAGGGAGATTTGCTTATATTTACACCGCTCTTCCTATTTATCCTATAAAGGGGATAATTAATATCAAAACAGTTAATAAATGTATTGTCGAAGTTATTGAACACAACTTGTGTATTCATAGTTGATAATACATTATTCCAATCGATTTTAACATTGTTCATTTTAGATAAAGAAGTGTCGTTCTTTATAAATTAATTTCGGCTGATTATTATGAATGTTGTTATAAATTAATAACTACTATTAATAGCAAATATTGGATAGAGATCGGAAATATCGAATATACCGAATCTGGTATTCGGCGCAAACACCTTTGTAAAAATATTATCGAGTAAAGTCGACGTCAAGGGAGTAACCCTTGTAGATTTATTAATAGTGGAAATTATATCATTAAATTAATTCAAATTTGGTATGTCACTGTTATTAGTCAGATCAATATTCAAATATCCTGCAATATAAATATCTTTGTGTTCATGATTCAGCATCTCTAGTAAATCATTGACCTCATCATTGAGATTATTAATATTACCACCTGGAGGGCGATATATAACATCAATAAATATGTTTTTCCAATGCTGCTAAGACACTTCAACAAAACACGATTCATAAGTGCGGATCATATGTCATCTCTTTCGTTGTAATTTATGATTTTGTCATTAATATTATAGTCCAACACCACCAATTATTTCCTTATAAATAAAATTGTAATTCGTAATACCATATAGAGATGTACTATCATGTTCTGAGATCAAAGTTCCTGACACTGCTATTGCTAACCATGGGAAGTTTCAAATACTTTTACCAAGACACTTAATTTTTGGCCTATTTTATTGTCGGACTATTAAAAGTCAAACATATTCAGGAATCAGACTTTAGTAAGAAATTTAATTGTCTTGTTTATGGCTAACATGTTTCAGTAAATAATCAGTCAGTACCAACAGTTAGCCATTTTTGTACGTCGATAAGATTGATGCTTCCTGTGAAAATGAGAGTGAAAACATTGTATGGATCTTGGCTAAATGACTAGGTACTGTTGTTTCAATAATGTATAAATGGTAACGTTAGTATAAACCCCTAGCCTAGTTTTCCCACCCTTTTTCCCACATTTTTTTGTCACCAATTATTAGGGGGTGATTCATGGACTTTAAAATAAATAATGTGCAGGAAAAAACTTTAACTAGGCTAAAGTGTTTTGTTTTGAAAATACAGATTTTTTTTAATGTCCACACTTTTACCAAGACACTTATTTTTTGGCCTATTTTGGCCTATTTTGTTTTAAAATATTGAGTCCCTAACTACCCCAATAAGTGTTAGATTGCACCCTTTATGACTTGCAAATTTAAGGAGTTAGTGACCCTGGAGCCCCCTAGTTATTCGTTACACGAACATGTGGCCTATTTTTTATATGGATCGTAATACGACAGATGGGTGTACCGGGGGTGGGGGGCATAAAGCAGCTACGATTTATCGATCGTAAGTTTGATTATCAAACATAAGTGTGATATCAATCGGAACCCTGTTTCATAAAAGATGCTACGATCGGTGCCAATCGTAACTTTTTAGTGAAATACTTTCTCAAAGTGACACCGTAGCTGTCTCAAAACGAATAACATGTGTACTATATCGGTATAATGATTAATACTAATATATTGGTGAATGATATATAAGATATAATGAATAACGCCGTATAATAATATATCTTCAAATGTGTAGTCAGAGTGTCACTTATTTTAGTTATGTGACATAATACTTACATTTATAAAAAAATATATGAATATCACTATATCAATATACAAAATATATAGAGCACCCACTCAAAAAATACAGTGATGAAAATTTTCATACAAAAATAGAAAACATGTGAAATATGGCATACATAAAATGTAAGATTGACATATGAAATGGTAATACAAAATGTAAGAAATACAAAAACTTCATCAATATATTTTCATAAGAAAGAATACAGTTGAATTTAACTTCCTAAAACAGATAATAGTGTTTTCTTCATTCAACTTGGGAGCTAGTTCCATTCATTTGCTGATAAGTATTTGCATGTGTGTACGTTATATTGGGTATGGCCTTCCGGTATATATAGGTTATTTACCGATGATGTTCGAAGTGAGTGACCGTGCATTTTTGTTACCGCGGGGTGAACAATTATTTAATGTAAAGTGTCGTCAATAGCTCATTTAACAATTTATACAACATTGACATTCCTTTTTACACGTATGGCAAAAGTGTCTCATCCCAATTCTCCAAATACTACTTTGGCCATAATATGTCATATATAGTTATTACAGTATTTTTTGCAATTTTAAAACTACTTCCTTATCTCCAGCGTGACAAGCTCCCAAGTTAAAATTAACCCAAGTATGGAAGAATACGTCATAATTATTCGCAATACGAACGTGGATGAATGAAACATACACGTTTCCTGTGCATACATTGGTTCTCGAAATCGAGCATTACAGGCGGTCTCTGACTCTATCAAATCAATTATTCAACCTGTCTACAAAAAACGAGTAGAAAATAAATGTAGCCCAAAATATTAAGCTTCGATTTATCTCTAAACATGTTGGGTAAACTAGTTAATTAATCAGTCAATAGTGACTAATTTTTAACCAATTTAACCAGGATAGTGGTCTTACTGAAAGGCGTATGTCGGATATGAGTAACCAAACAGATCAAAATCTAATTTGTAACGCTTGTACAGATCTTGGGTCATTCGCGTCGGAATTTCAGCAAAATAGTCCTCGAGTGAGCCGGAAGATTTTGAACTATTCGTGAAATTTGTGGAATTTGACAATGTCGCGAATTTCTGAAATATTTGACTTGTTATGAAGTCCGTGTCTCTGTGCAGCGTCTCCATCTTGCCTATGTAGTCATATTTTATTTGGCATGGATAGCAGAGTCGATAGATTTCCATCCAGTGCTCCTCGCGTTTCGCTTTAAACTGATTATCTGGATTTGACAGGTAGGTTATATATTCATAGAACGTTATGTTTAAGTCGGGACGATGTTTAATTTTGCCCTTCATCTGCTGTATATGCAGCTGTTTCATCCCGGGAGCAAACTCTCTTCGGAATGCACTCGAGTCATCATTGTGACTGGTTTCGAGTTTGTCTCGATACGCCGACAGAAGTCGCGCAAACGGCTCGCGGACGAACATCACCTTGTTGAATTCTTTGAGGAAATTGTCAACCTTAGTGATCGGAAATGATCCTAGCTTGGGAATCTTTCTACTAGCCAACTTGTGAATTGCGTCGTGTTCGTCGTTTCTCCGAAGTAGTCCCATGAAGCTTAGAAGGATCCGCTTCCAGTTGGTACATGCAACTTTAGGAACGTAACAGAATATAATCTTCTGCCTCTCGAGAACATACAGGTGATCTAATCTGGGTTTTAATTGGTCAATAAAGTCCTTGTTGGCTTTCATTGGAGGTAGAGATGAATCTTCGCATGTTTTAGATACACGTTCTTTCCGTGATTGCTGAATGTCTCGTTGACACTGTATGTCACAGTTATTCTCCTGTTTATGGAAAAATGCGAAACGAACTAATCTTTAGAATCAATAATGATATGATTTATATATTAATTGAAAATGTGACACATTGTGTTTCAAACTTGACGTTCACTATCTCAAAATACTGAAATGCATGCATTTGGAACAAATTAATTTAATGGTTTCAACGAAAAGTAGTATTAGAAGCACAACCCAGTGTGGAAAACATGCGTTATTGTGGACTCATACGACATTGTAATGGGAGGAAAGTTATTATGCAACGTGGTGTTGATACTGTTGCAATATATTCGTTATTCAGATTGGACATACGTTCAAAATATTATGCCAGAAGCAGTTTTGGGTCGTCTCCATTCGAATATGAAGTCCAAATACGTCACATGTGTAAAGTCTGGAGCAAAGATAGTAAATAAATAAAATATATGCTTAGGTTACTTTATCCACCCATTTCATAGGCGCCACACCTGTACAACATCACGACGATATGCTGTAAAGATGATGCTCCACACCGTGTACGTGTAAATAGAGATCATTCATGCCCTACGGATACATCATCCAACATATGGTATATTCAGTGGTCGTAACCTGACACACAGTATGTTCAAATGTTATTAACAGAAGCTATTACAAAATTATCTGGTCAATTTTATGACCTTAGTATGCCTGGTACACATATGGTGTATTCCACTGTGGCAATTACGAGTGTATATCTAATCCATTATTACAGTACGTAAACTCCTAATATGCTAGTATGATATACATATATTTAGAGGGCCTAATAGACGTAAGCAAACCGTGTACAGCCGTATTGAACTGTGGTAACTGTATCTTGTCGCCCAATTTATCATTAATGTCTCTAAGTACCGTTTTCATCCTTCCTTCCAGTTTATTTCAAAGTTGGTGTTATATTC
>JAODAI010193741.1:0-10625 GCA_027575025.1 Scotoplanes globosa | reverse complement strand
CAATACAATGCCCATAGTTGGCCAATCACAGATGGCATATGGTAAAAATGGCCACTCTCATATGGGGAAAAAAATTTCGCATCCGGCCATCTGCCAAGCCTTCTGCCAAGCTGACAGCATACCTCGATGGTAGTCTAATTTACCGTCCTTTAGATCATGAAAGTACGTATGCATTACGCATGCGTTATCGACAACCCAGCTGTCAATACGTACTTGATAAATACAATATGGCGGTCTCTTGACACGAGTCCACTGTGGTGCGCATTTCCACTGACCGTCACCCAGGATACTAAGACACACCTGAACTGAGGGCGTGCTACTGTTACCGGTCGTAGGATCTCCAATGGCCAGTCTTTTGGACAGGTATCCATAATCACCATGGTATGCCGGGAAATTCCTCTACCATTGTTAGTGTTAACATGCTTAACAACGCTGTCGGACAAATTATTCTTGACAACTATCTTACGTGGTCCATATACTATCGTTGTAGTTATAGCTGAAAAATAATCAGAAAAGAATGATTGGCCGAATCACGTGTTTAATCTATGTGACCCTTTAATAACAATGGGATAACCAATGAATAAATTGATAGGTTTCCTGACCCTTTTCTGAAATGATGTTTAAACTATACGATCCTTTAATAAGGATGGTTTAACGTTAACCAGGAATGTATTCATATCTGCGCCGATGATAAGGGTGTTTAAACTATAAGACACTTTAACAACGATGGCTTGAAATGTGCCTATTTGGAAGCAAAAGGGAGATTTTAATGACACAGGAAAGTACCGGGCTATCACAATATTGGGACAGGTTTTTAAGCTTCTGGAAATGATTTTGAATATAAGAATTAGAACCACAGTTGAAACGGAGATCGGGGAGGAACAATTGGGGTTTCGGAGAAGAAGAGGGACACGTGGTGGGCTGTTCTCACTTAGGCAACTGGTGGAAACGAAACTGGAGGTGAAAGGGAGCATGGCTTGGGTTTTGTATAATTGAATGAGGTTCCTATATAATTAGCGATATCTCCATTGAGGTGAATACATGGGTGTCCCTGAATCGGTAGTCTGGTAACGGTGGAGGACCTATACGAAGATATTAAAGGTGCTGTTTTGGTAGGTTCGGAATGTCAGAAGAATCTGGGGTTAATATTGGACCAAGGCAGGGTAGTGGTCTAAGTCCACTTCTTTTCATTGTGGTAATAGACTTGATTAACAGGAAATTCAGTACCAAGAATGTACTGAAAAAGATGTAACATGTTGACGACATACTGTAGCAGTAGACTTGCATGCATGTTGTTTTGGTAGATTGGAAGGATTTATATGACATACATGGGTTACGTATGAGCATGGGTACGACGGGTTTTTTATCAGTGGGTATGAATCGTCGGGAGTTGGGTATAACCCTTGCAAGCAAAGCCTTTGAGAAGAGGGATGGTTTGGCTTATCTGGGGGAATGATTTGGCGGCCATCCCGCACACATTAATTAGTGTCCGTTTCAATTGGTAGGCCTAGATGGCACAACTTTGATCCATGGGCTATTGTAAAAGCCGGTCTTCTCCGGAAGCGATCTCAGGCATAATACTGGCGCGGGGATTATTGCCAAAATCCTGGGAAGTGTATAGTACATGCCAAAAACTCAAGAACCGTAAATCGGTTTCAGTTGGTACTTAAATGGAATAGTGATACTTTATGACCTAGCGAGGAAGACTAGACTAGGTCGTATAGGGTGCTCTGAAATCACAAACATCATCATGCATGATGCCACAAAATAAGACAATAAACCACCATGCATTTAGCATGTGTCTTGTTTCATATGTGGGTCTGTGATAATGGGATGCTTAAACTACCTTCCTTTAACCTTTTGACTGCCAACTTAATTCCAGCAGCACCGGCAAACACCAAACGCCAGCGGACTGATCATCTTTGTGACGTGTACGTCAGTGTGTGGCCGACTCGCTTAGCTGCGCACATGCACAAAGGCGGTCACATGACGTCAGCGCGTCCATGGCATATTTGGTGGTTGGGGTGCTAAAAAATCGCGAAGCCTGGGCAGCTTCGAGCTGCGCGTCAGAGCGACCAGACGTGTTTCGTTTTCACTCCCGTCAGCGCGTGTTAACACGCTTCTGGCAGTCAAGGGGTTAAATAGACCAATTCCAACTTTACGTCTTTGTGATGAGGTCACGGGGGTCTAATGTCTAAGCCGTAGTATAAGTATGAAGAGTTTCATCGCAAAACGCGATATATCCATTGTAGCCGGGGGTCTAATCTCTAAGCCGTAGTATTAAGTATGAAGAGTTTCATAGCAAAACACAATATATCCATTGTAGCCAGGGGTCTAATGTCTAAGTCGTAGTGTAAGTATGAAGAGTTTCATCGCAAAACACGATATATTCATTGTAGCCGGGGGTCTAATCTCTAAGCCGTAGTATAAGTATGAAGAGTTTCATAGCAAAACGCGATATATCCATTGTAGCCGGGGGTCTAATGTCTAAGCCGTAATATAAGTATCAAGAGTTTCATAGCAAAACACGATATATCCATTGTAGCCGGGGGTCTAATGTCTAAGCCGTAATATAAGTATGAAGAGTTTCATCGCAAAACGCAATATATCCATTGTAGCCGGGGGTCTAATGTCTAAGCCGTAGTATTAAGTATGGAGGGTTTCATAGCAAAACACGATATATCCATTGTAGCCGGGGGATCTAATGTCTAAGCCGTAATATAAGTATGAAGAGTTTCATAGCAAAACACGATATATCCATTGTAGCCGGGGGTCTAATGTCTAAGCCGTAGTGTAAGTATGAAGTGATTCATAGCAAAACACGATATATCCATTGTAGCCGGGGGTCTAATGTCTAAGCCGTAGTATTAAGTATGAAGGGTTTCATAGCAAAACGCGATATATCCATTGTAGCCGGGGGTCTAATCTCTAAGCCGTAATATAAGTATGAAGGGTTTCATCGCAAAACACGATATATCCATTGTAGCCGTTTTGTGTAAACGCGTCTTCTGTACCAGATTTTTAATGTAGTTTCTTGTAAAAGGTAATGCCAAATGTGTTGTATTTTTTTAATGACCTAGATGTAGGGTATAATGTCACAGTGACGGGAGTTGACGCCAAAAAATATACGCTGCATGGCACTATAAATTGAAGGCCAGTCTTCCCACTCTTCTTACCCTCACCATGGATACTTTCAAGCCTTTTTTGCAGTTATAAATCTTCAGTGAGACAATGTTCCCTATACTATTTACCAGTGAGTTTTGTTACTAGGAATTGAAATGAGGGGAGAAAATTAGGGGGTATTTTGAAAACAGGGAGGAGATTTTTTAGCAAAAAATGTGATTTTCAAGGAATATAGTTAATTTACTACTTAAGGGGCATATAATATTCTGTGCAATACTATGCAACATTATTTTTTGTTGGTACGACACCAAAAATTGAAAATTTTAAGGGGGATTCTATCTTAAATTTTCCTATTTTGTGTATAGTTGTTTTATATCAATTGTCATGTCACTTTTGTTGCAATAGACCGTAATTATGCACGGTCGGCCATGACGGTGCCAGACGTAAACAAATAACATTACATGTACTCCAGGCTTTGACCAAAGTGATTTCAGTCTGGCAAAAAGAATATATCACTCCCTAAAGTTACTTTGCTATACCTTTAGCTGTATCCCAATGGGGTACCTTTCCCCACCAGTGTCGTCAATTGATGGAACCCGGCTGGCGAAGCCAAATAAAAATGGTACATCGATTTTGTGCCAGAAAAAATCATATCAGCATTTTTTTTTAAATCTGTTGACCCGACTTATTAGTGGGCACTGGGCATGCAGCGACCTGAGCTGGGTATAGCCCTTGCAGGCAACAGTAATTAAGCAGTGGGATATTTTCCTTATTTGAGGGCATGATTTCTGGAGATGGTCGGTCAGATGGGGAGATGCGTGAAAGGATTTAGTAGTCGAGGGATTAACAATGATTTTTTTAAATTAGATCCAGATATAATTTGGGCTAGATACTATTAGGTCAATATAAACTTATTATGATAAATGATCAAGAAAACAAGGTGGTCAGGTTAATTATATTATAAATCTTGATTGACTTCATTGTTAGTGTTGCACATGTAAACTGTATTGAGATTCGGCTGCATTGCGGCTCTTGTTTTAAATTTTAATATTTTTTGTAAATTGCTTGTGATAGTTTGTTTATTAAAATGGGAGCTATGTGTACTGGTGATACCAACTATTTTTTTTCAAAATGGCGTTTATCACGTTTTGCAATGAAGCTCTTCATACTGGATATCACTTTGAAAGTCGCCAAAAAATTAGACCAGAAATGACGCAAATGTGTCCTGGAAGTCGGAGTGTCGAACTGGCTTATTAACGCACGCAGCATCAATGCAACATGAGCCACATATCATAGGCAATTAGGCTATACAATAAGTTAAGTGTTAGGTGAGTGGATAAGCAGAATATTGCAGGATTCAGCGCAAGAATCTTGGTAGGGTCGACGCCGATAAAAATGACAAAGTATATCACTATGCAGTGCTATATAAACATGCTAGTACTTACTGTTTCAGGGCAACACTGAATCTGAGACTCTCGGGAAGGAAGATACGTCTCATGTTTCTTAAAATGCCGTCAACTATCGCTGCTCCCGCTTCCTCTTCGCTGTAATGGGGCAGAAATCTGAAACAGGACAAAGTAACGCAGCATGCCTTTTATTAAAGGGCAACAATCATAGCGTGATAAACATTCATGAGTTAGTTGGAAATCAAATTTAATCCCTTCGCTGCTACACTGCATTATGCCAATATAACTATGTGTACTGAATAATATGAGTGTACACAAATGAGAATTACCCTTAAATGTTGTAATCATTAATATTTTCGTTTTGTACAAAAAAGCGCTCAAAATGACCAAAGTAGCTCCAGTAAATTAACAGACATTTTTCTTCTTGCTTTTTTCCAAAAGGAGCCTCCAAAAATAAAAAATATTTTGGAATGAATGAATGAATAGGTTTTATGGCCCTTCTTAACGCAGAGGTTATATGAGCCACCCAAAGCCTTTGATATACAAGTTAGAGCCACCGGAATATAATCATCATCACTCCGGATTCAAACTCCTGACCTTACGATCGACAACATACAAGCTACCACCATCTACATACTCTGTATATTTGATGCACCCATGGCAGTTCAGGCATTTGTCGGCCCTCGGTCATGTTGAGATATTGGTGTAAAAAGATTTGAGGGGTCCATTAGCTTTATTTTGAAAATATTACATTTTTAATTTACTGAATTTTTAATGAAGTTGGTCATATTCCATTGCACAAGTGATCTATTTTTAAGGAACACCGCCCCTATTTCAAAATGAATAATGCCGACATAATACCTGATCATCATATTATATCACATATTATAGTTTTCTGAACAGGCCTATTAGTAAAATTATGCATCAGTAGTCAGGTATCTGAACATATGTATGTCAGTGTAAGCATGTCATGATATGGGTGTCGGCGTATACTTACATGGGTCGATAATTCTTGTCAAATGATCAGCTTATTGCCCCCATTTTTTCAATTGTGAACCAAATTACCACAATTTTAACTATAGATCCACTTTACTGCCTTTTTGCTGTGTTTTTGTGTAATTTAAGGAGTGTCCCTTTCTCCTGCCTAGGTTGCCTTGTACCTACTAATGCATCCATGCGATGATATGTGTCTGAGCTGCATATAGTAACTACTTGGATACTAATAGTACAGGTCAAATTTTTAATTGTTTTTCAGACAAAATAACTAAATTACCCAAAGGTAGAACTATATATGTTCTGCAATATTTTAAACATATCTATCTGTTGGCTAAAATGTTGGTTTAAATGTTGGTTAAAAAAAACAACGCAATCCAAGATTCAATGAACGATTTGTGTCCGTTCACTTTATTATTTATCGCAGGTTGGCATCAACGATCAAAGTGCCACCTACGTTTCCGTTCACTTTCGGATGTATCAGAAATCAAGATTGTTTTTTCTGACAACACATCAAACACGTTACAAATGTGTTAGATAACGGAATATTGGGTTCAAACAGCATCGTGGATTGAATCAGTACTGAGATTGGTCCATTCAGTCTAAAGCGGCAGATAGGCTCGGGCCGATTAATAACATTAGGCCTGGTGTAGGCTTTAAATTACTGTGCCCCATGGCAACGGTAATATCTCACAGAAATTCTTCATAAATTGACCTACATGTTTGGTAGCATGGAGTAAGCACATTTCGAGTCATGTATAGTACATTCCTGAAGAAAGCGCATGCACTCTGTTAAAGTTAAATCCTCCGCAGGCCCAAAGGACCACCAGGTACCGGTGCTTAGCTTCGGTTTCTATAGTGCAAGCGGATGAGAGTCAATGACTCCTCCTGGATGGTCCATCGCAGGTCCATCGCAGGTACAGTATAACTCCCCAGCAAAGCTGGTACTCATTTTCCAGTCTGGGTGAAACTGAGGCGAGCGAGATGAAGGGTTTTTGCCCATTAGAACAATACAGGGCTCGGCCGGGAATCGAACCCGGAACATCTGGTACTCAAGCCTGACTCCGTAACCACTTAGCCACTGTGCTCGCTATGTACTCTGCACTTAGTAACGAAAACCTAGTAACGAAAACACAGGTTAAGTTAAGTTAAGTAAAAAAGGATCAGAAAGGACATGGTCCTCATAATATGATCCCGAACCTCCATCACCCAGTGGACATCCTAAATCCGTCCACAGTCACAAAAGTACCTATCAAGACCATTTTTAAAGGCATTGACACTAGGTCGCGAACCAATGACTCTGGCAAGCCATTCCACTCTTCAACAACTCTCTGAGAGAAGTAAAACTTCCTAACATCTAACCTGGAATACTCCTTACGTAATTTAAGACTATGACCTCTGGTACCAGAATAATCAGATAGCGTAAAGAAATCATCGAACTTCAACTTATCAAAACCATGAACAATTTTAAATAAGCCTACCTGAATAAGATCACCACGAACACGACGAAGTTCCAAAGTTGTGAGCTTTAGAAAGTCCATCGTTGCTCATATGATATAGAACTAATGAAACTAACTAATTTAATAGCCCTTCTCTGAACACGCTCCAGAACAATCCTATATAAGAACGGATTCCAAGCTTGAACAGCATACTCCAGTTGAGGCCTAACCATCTGTTTATATAACCTAACAACAATGTCCTTGTGGAGGAACTTAAAATGACGACTCATCAATCCTAAAATCCAATTACCTGTTCTTGAAGAATTGACACACTGCTTAGACAGCTTCAACGAAGAATCCAAATGAACATCCAAATCCTGCTCCGTCTGAACAACCGCTAAATGTATACAATTGACGTTGTAAACATTCTGCTTATTGCAACTACCGACATACATAATCTTACATTTATCGACGTTGAAAAACATACCCCAATCCTCGGACCACGTAAAATACTATCAACTGAAACCTTTTCGCATCCTCCTCTGAGCAATCCTCACCATTAACCTTAGTATCACCAGCGGACATCTTGATACCGGAACTATAAACAGCATCGTCCAAATCATTAATATAAGCAACAAAAAACAATGGTTCCCAACACAGAGCCTTGAGGAACACCACTAGTTACACTCTTCCAATAAGACACGGATCCTTCAACAATCACCCTCTGCTTACGTTTAATGAATTCATTCATAAAAAATGAAATAAACAAACACACATCACAACCTCTTTTAATTGTCCTATTGTTTTTGACAATAGTATAGTCCTTAATATTAATTAGAGGAGAAAGGTTTTTGTCTAACCACGTTTCGGTGAATCCAAGAATAGAAAAATAATTGTTAAGCACAGAAAGAAACTCAATAATGGCATTAACATTGCTATCTAAGCTACGACTATTAATTTGAAAAATAGAAAAAGAAGTATCTAGAAGTATGTTACAGTTATCTATTTCAAAATAATTACAAGAGCATATACGTGATGAACGTTCACACCATTAATAGGAATTGTCAAATGTGTGTATCATTATTATATAAATTGATTGAACCCCACGTATATTTTCAAGTTCACGGTTACCAGAATGACTAAATAGTAGGTTATAATTTATGACAAATAGTACATGACCATGGACTCAAAGTACTGAGTTAACAGAACAATAATCGCGACAAATGGAATTACACAATTATGACACATACATTATACTTAGAACTATCCCTAATATCAATACCACTTACTTTAGAATAAGTACTACATTTTCTATACATCTAAGCGAAAGTGAGAAAAAAATGTCAAAAGGCAAACAATTAGAACTGATTCGACTGACAAAAGAAACTGACTGAACTGCACCAATAATACTAGGAAAAGAATGGTAAATAAATAAAAAATGTTGCAAGATTCACCACATAGTATATATTCATTGGTTACAGATTATCCATGCACCCCTTTTTACTATGTACAGGTTCACTGTACATAGTAAAAAGGGGGGGGGGTAGGGTGAAGATTGACATTCACGCCTGCATAAAGTATCAAGCCGCTAGTATGTCTTCCTGAAGTCATTCAACTTTGTGGTCACCAGATTACATTTGTGTGCTAACGGGTAATCATTGATAACATCATGCCAGATATACACGAGCCTGCCAATTTTCAAAATACCAACAATTGGTCCCGTTATCGTAACTTTTATTCCTAATATAGATATGGCAGAATCACAAAATAGAGTGGCTAGTTCACAATTTTCTAAAAAACAAATCGATTAAAAAACAGGGTTAGGATCAGGCCAAGTCAAAGACAGTGTTTGTCCTGCTATAGGCCTATACAGGCAATCGTTATCGGTCTTTCATAATCTGAATTCAAACAAAAAAAATATAATAGAAAGTGGATTTCAAAAATTGTGGGCGTGTACGATTTCAATAGGTGTGATTGGTCAATGAACCGAATCTACCTTATCTGTAATAGGAATACAAATCACGCGTCCCGTTGGAGTATTTTTATAATCGTCAATTCAAAATTAAAATCAAAATCGAGTAACGATTTATCGGATCGACACTGAAAAACAACGTGTATGTGCTGGTAACACAGCGACACCGTGCATACAAAAGGCGAACATGAAAATAATTAGGATTGCACGTGACTACCAGTCGTTCATAAAAAGTATTACAGGCATATTGGTACACGGTGTTGAAGACTGATAATTGGTGATTTGTAATCACGTGACCCGCTATGTTTCGCGGAGGAGTAACCGATACGTCAGTGTGTCAAGAAACCAAGGATGTCGGTATAACATACCCACCCAATGCAGTAATGTTCCGCGTGTAGTCATCATATAGTGACTAACAGTTGACGCAAAACACTTTGGTAAAACAAATTTAGATTTTAATTTAGTTTATAGATGGAAGTCTTCCAGTCCCATTTATCGTTCCCTGCTTATTATTTCGATTTGCTAAAACAGGGCAATAATTTGTTCAACTTAGAAGTAAGTGACATCAATATTACTCCTACCGATTCGACGTACCCTTCTAAGGTTAACTCCTACTGTGCAATTCAGGAACCGCCAATGTCTTACTTAAACGTCGCCAGGACTGGAGTTCAGCAACAAAGCCATATCGAGCCGTATAATACATTCAATAGCTTGGAAGGTGACAATTCTAAAATGGTGGATACATCACGGTGTGGTAATTTGCAATTACCCCACTGTCTCTCCCCGGCTCGGGAAGGCAAGGAAGGGGTAAATATCAATAAGAAAAATGGTGAGACCGGAAATGTGATATATTCATGGATGACTGAAACCAGAAAACCAGGAAAACGACTACACCCGGCTAGTAATAGTAAGTATATACCCCACTACTCCATTTGATTAAGAGCGTCACCAAGTATATACACTGTACGACGACAATCATTTGATTTGATTTGATTTCATTTATTTCTACCATAACAGGCACAACACAATAATAATAATAATAATAATGATGATTTATATAGCGCTTTTTCGGCATAGGACCAAAAGTCAAACCTCAAAGCGCTTCACAACGTGTTTTTTATCTTTTTTTTCAATATATATATACATTTAATAAAATCATATAATTAAATTACTGAAATTGTATAATACGATGAGGTATAATGATATACCTTAGCCTTAGGTAGTGGGAACCAAAAATAAGCAAGCTTTTCTAGTTTGGCTCCCGTAAAGATGACAAGACAGAGACTAGGTAGTGACAGAAAGACAGTGATAAACACAATCTTCTGTACACAAATGTGACCCAGCATAGCAAAACCTGGAACATGTTGCAAAAATTAACAAGAATTAGATCCTGAGGGCTCTATATGATTCCTTGCCTTTTTTTTTTAGAAAGCCAAGCATTCTACTCATCTTGGAACATATCTTATCAATGTGGAGGGAGAAGTTAAAGTTGTCAATAAAACTTGAACTTCTCCATCCACATTGATAAGACCTAGCTGGACAATAATGTATAAGGCAATGGGACAAACCAACATGGAGTTATATGTCGAGATAGCCCAGTGGTTAGGGCAACGGGCTCGTGACTGTGAGGTCGCCGGTTCGATTCCCAGCGCTGCTGGTGTTTATCTTGGGGTGTGTCCTTGGGCAAGGCAC
>JAODAI010193630.1:0-10626 GCA_027575025.1 Scotoplanes globosa | reverse complement strand
GGTAGGGGGAGGCCTCGTCTGAGGTGGAAGGACTGTGTTGAGAGGGATTTTAGGAGGGCTGGCGGTGATGGCGATTGTAGGGTCAGAGCTATGGATAGGGGGAGGTGGAGAGCTTTGGCCAATGACGCGGCTGTTAGTTTAGTGTATTCTTCCTCACCCCTTGTTAGGGATACATGAGGTAGAGAGAGAGAGTTGGAATCGAGTTCCTCGTTGATTTGAGTTATCTGAAATTCTGACTCAAATTGAGTCCGAGTCATGTGATTTGATTAAATAGAAAACTCTAGTCCAGTCATTTAAAATTCTAACTCTAGTCCGAGTCACTTGATTTAATTTCATAAAAAACTTCGGTCAATTTTTTTTCCATTTGGCTTCATTAAATTAAGAGATTCAAGTAGAGTTTGAAAAGGATTAAGACTAGAGTCCGAGTACCCAAATTATCTGACTCGAGTGAGTCTAAGTCGAGTTGAGTCATCACGCGCTGATAGGCCTACAATTATTTTTTTTAAGTTAGTCACTGTACATCATGTTACATGTACAGTATTTGTATACAATGTAAAATTGTGGGAAAAATGGGTTCCGTTCACAAGAGGCTGAACCTTCTTCATAATCATATGAAGTTAAATCGTTCCCTCAGGGTGGCCATTTCTGTATTCAAATATCATTAGGCCTACAGTATGCCCAATGATCATTCCAAATTTGACATAAATTATCTGTGGAAAATGCCCCCAGAAAAACAATATTTTTATTGTCAATCTAGGGTAATTTAAAATTTGTATTCAATCCAGTTGTAAACTAACTTAGACTTTTAATTTGATCCTTTCCATCGGCTATTAAGAACGTTGCTCTGTGCCTAATATTTGCATAAATTTATGAGTAACTTTTCAACAAGTCAATAAAAGAGTCTAATATTACAGAAGAATGATTCATAAATTGGTATTAGAGTCAGGTAATTTTCACGTGCCCGCCCACCCTAGGTAAGTCATTGTCACGGATCCCGCTGATCATGCGCTATTTCGCAGCATGTACCTAGGTGTTGAAATTATTGATGCAATTTTAAATAGGTTACATTGGTGATTTTAAGACTATGCACAACATATAACAAAATACAGTACTGTACAGTATATTGTATACACTCACTATAACAAAAGAAGACATTTATTATGATTTTCAATACTAAAATTTTGGAGTTTCTTATAAATGAAATTCAACGTGGTACTAAAATATGTTTCTTAGCTTTTTGGCCTCTAGTAGTAGTTTCTTGTAGAAGAGTTTCTTATGTAAAAAATGTGTATACACTGAGTCTGTATGTGATCAGTATGATATAATCAATCCCTACATGCTGTCCAAGTGTCTCCTTTACTCATGTCAAATACAAAACACTATTAAAGTTATTGAAAGAGTTTCAATGTGTAATTGATAGTCAGTTACTAGGTTGTAACCATGTACAGTATGTGTAACACTTCCTGCAGTGTAATGTCTCTCCTTTTCAACCTTCAACTCTTATTTTGTGTATTTGAAGTGGTAATTTCCCACTACTCAGACCTACTCATACTGTATTGTTGCAGTATCTACAGGATGTATTTTAGCGGGTATTATACTGTTCAACCAGTCAGCTTGTATGTCATGTGGCTTGTTTTCGGATGTGGTCAGATGTTTACTGTTTTTGCTTAGTGCTGATAATTTGAAATTGACACTGTTTCATTATAGCCTAATTGTTTTATTATTGTTTAAGATGATTCACCTATACATGAGAACCGTGTATTGAGTTACTGACTAACCGTGTATTGCGTAACATTCTTCAGCGTGTGGTAATTGCAGTTTTCAATTGAGAATAACTTTAGAAATTACAATGCAACCCTATGTCACATGACACATCATCTGGTCGATAATTTTGTTGTCTATTGAACGCGAAAGTTCTAAAATGGTATCTAAACGTGGTATCTTCTGGAGCTTTTTCTTGGAGCCGTTCGGCGACCGCGGTCCCGGATGGGTTAAGAGAGCATCGGAGTGATGAGTATATTTCAGTGGCTCTACAGTAACTTTGACCGACTCAAAAGCCAGGAAATTGAATCCATGAATCGACCGAGGGCTATGCTCTTACTATGCTATACTCTTCCAAGGGGTAAAATATGTTTTTATTCAGGTTATTTTAAAATAACTTTTCGCTCATTAAATTACTTAGTCCATCTATCTCTATAATAATTGTGGAATATTTAAATTAAGCAGAATATTCACATTTCACGAAATAAATGTGACTCAATACAGCAGCCTGTAGTAAAGGTCTACTATTATGAATCTATGTGTATTTAATATTGCACTGTGTATTGTATTTAAATTTCAGCAGGCTATTCAATGTCTTACTATAAAAGTCAGTCATACAGACCAATAATTAGGCATATGTTGTACAGATGGTTTCTGGGGCATGTAAGCTTGTCATGGGCATTGCATATTGCTAGTCAACCAGTAAGTTGTTCTTTTGTTCATTTTAAACAAAGGGTAATTACCCCTTTTAAATTGTCTGTCATTTGTATAGATCCACTCTATTTTACTACCTTTATATTTTTTACTTTTGAATTCCAATACAGGAATTTTAGACTAGCCTTTATAAGTGAGTGACCAGTGTATCCACTGTGTAGGCTATGCTATAAAATTAAAATTACAGTCTTTGCAGGGTAGTCAACAAAATAATCATTCATAATTATGTACAATATATACAGTAATTAGATTTTTATCTCAATTTAGAATAATAAACCATAGCCTAAATATGATATATCACTTGATTATGCCAAATTGAGTGACAACGCGACATGAAAGTTTATTATGTCCGCATTCTACAGTTTTGCTGCTTAAAAAGTGTTATTTGTGTACAGGCCAAGAAAAATCCACAAAAAATTGTCAACTTTAAAAAAAAAAATCTTGATTTTGGAAGCAAAATAAAGCTAATTGCCTGATCTTTCACTTTACACTAAATGTCAATATTTGTATTTGCAATGACTGAAACAATTATAGGATTACCCTATGTATTGTGTTGCATCACAATTATATTTAGCCTTTACATTATTGACAAGAATTACATTATTGACAATAATTACATTAGTAGGCCTACATGTATATCTGGTAATATACCGTAGTTCTAAATATTGAATCAATTGTGTCATTCTTTACTCAATCTTACTAATATCTGGTTCCTGTGCGGTTCTTTTAAAAATAAGAACATTATTAGATTTGCAGAGGTTGTGCTAGACTGTCCGGTTAATTCACCTTTACATTTTACAGTAAATGCCAATTTTAGGGATTGCATTGTGTGACTGTTGAAAAGCTCCATGTTAGTGTTATCATTAATTGTATGTTGATTATTGTTAAAGTTGTATTACCATCAGTGATCTTCTATTAGAGATGTCCTCAAAAATAAGTTGTACACAAAGGCCAAATTTTGCATTCATTTTCTTAGCGATGAGGTTCCCCATCGTGGTTACACCTGTCTGCCCTGGTAATCTGGCCATTTTGGCCTTGTCCCTTTTGATTCTTATTTCGAGCCCTGTATTTACTATAGACCTCATTCGTTAATATAAATTATTGGGCCTTGTAGTCAATCTTCTGGCCTAATCTGACAATCCTGTTTCTCTCTGTCATCTCTATATTCACAGGTTATTGTAGAGAGGTACTACAAAGAGACACAACTACCGCTACTAGACAAAACTAAGTTTCTTGTGCCACAGGAGTTAACTATGAGCCAATTTGTTACAATTGTAAGGTAAGTGAATAAATACAACAACACTTTATGATTTGACACTCGTAACTGAGCCTGTCGCACCAGGGCGGCCATTACACTGCTACATGACGATCACAAATCATGACAGTGTCCACATGATCACAGTCTCCTAGTCGGAATACATCGCGGACTATGTGGAATATCCATGATTATAAGAGAGAAATGTTGTAATGGACGCTGGATGCGTAGGAAATGCTATATCACGACTGTTGCGTACAGTATTGGGACAATTTTTCTCTCCCTATATTCATCTATCCATCTGACAATTTCCCCTGGGACAACTGTTACCCATAAATTTCCTGGACAAAGGCCGACAGTGAAAATTCCCTGCCCGGAATATTCTCTGCCCGGGAAAATTGTCTGGGGGGTAATTGTTTCGGGAATTGGGAAGTTTTCCATGGAAAGTTGTTGTACTCGAGAAGTGTTGGAGAAAGCCTAAGGTGAGCCCATAAAGGACATATCATTATTACCACATGAAAAGAGATTATCCGCTGCATCTATACTTCATGTTGGCATTAAGTAGTATAATATGCAGACCAACTTGTTGAAGAATAATGTTGTACATATTGTAGCACTGTTGTTGGTTATTTCAGTGATACCAGGACCATTTTTGTGATTTTACTGTTACTGCACAGTGAGTGCTGTACAGTTGACATTCTTAAGTGACCCTTTGTCTAGCAAACTGTCTGGTTTAACTTACCTAGTAGTAGTATCTAAGGTGGAGCACCATCATTATCTAAGATGTTTGTGTGCAAAAATGTTGATAACCTAGAGTGTAAGTATGCATAAATCTCAAGAAATGGCTTGTTAACACGATATCTCAATAACCATAGACCTGTCAAATTTAGTTGATATTTGGTACAGGAATGCCATGCAGGTCGGTTAGGAAGCCTATTGATTTTGAAGATGATAACTTGCATATTAATGAGTGGGCGGGGCTTATTGTGGAAATCACAAGAAATGGCTCGTTGACACGATATCTCAATAACCGTAAGTCAGATTAAATTGATGTTTGATACGTGTAGGTCGGTTAGGAAGCCTATTGATTTTGACAATGATACCTTGCATGTTAATGAGTGGGCGGAGCTTATTGATAAAATCTTAGTAAATGGCTCGTTAACACAATATCTCAACAACGTAAGTTGGACTAAGCTTATATTTGGTACAGGGATGCCATGAGGGTCGGTTAGGAAGCGTATTGATTTTCACGACATCTGATACCTCGCACAGTAATGAGTGGGCGGAGCTTATTGTGAAAATATCAAGAAGTGGCTCGTGAACACGATATCTCAATAACCGTATATTGGATTGAGCTGATATTTGGTACAGGGCTTCTCTGCGAGATGGTAATTGGTAAGCCTATTGATTTTAATGATGATACCTCACATATTAATGAGTAGGCTGGGCTTTATTCGTAAAATATTGATAGGCTAGAGGCTAGGCTAATTTACAATGTACAGACGAAGCCCTCGCAATTTTTTTTGAGATTTGGCCAAAATTATATACTATAGCCGAAGCTTATCTGTTTTCGGTGGTGATCCCATGTATATTAATTAGTAGGCGGTGCTAATTGTGAAAATGTTAGCTTGTGCATACAATATATCAAATATTGAGTTGATATATGGTACAGGGCTGCTTTACGGGTGTTTAGGAAGTCTATTGATTTTCATGATGATACCCCTGAGGCTCGTATATTAGTGAATGGCTGTGGCTTTATTCATGAAATACCGATAGGCTACGCTATTTTACAATGTACAGATGAGGCCCCTAAAATTAAGACAAGAAATCACCATGCACTTTGCATGTTTCTTGTCGGGTTTATACACTTTTGAATTTGACAATTACAAGCCGTATGGGAGCTGTTATTTTGCTAAACTGGATACTTTGACAAGTCTAACGTGACGTCATAGCTGCGCGGCTAGAAGTTCAAATATAGCCGGGTATATATAGACGGGTATATAGCTTGTAAATATGTTATCTCAAAAAGTTAAAGTCCGACAACGTTCAAACTTGGTATGAAGCTTGAACCCAATTCATACAAGATTTGTGGTGTTTATGATGAAGGTAAAGGTCAAACGGTGAAAATATTGACAGCTTTCTTGTAAACAAGTATATAAAAAATAAAACTTTGATAAAGTTCATACGGAGTATGAACTTTGCAGGTGTCAATATTTTCAGTGATTGACCTCCATTGACATCAATGACCTATGACCTCCATTAACTACCCGGCGCGTAGCCAAGGGGGGCAAAGGGGGCGACCCTCCACCCCACCCTTGAGCATATTTTTCTGAAATTTTGAAAAAAATGTTACCATAGGCCCCTATATAATATGCTAAGTTACTTTAAAAGTTGTCCCATGTGGGGGGGGGGAGTCAAATTCCTCAAATTTTACTATATTAGTCTACTTATAAACCCTCTTTGGTTGAAATATCTCATAATTGGTCTCCTGGGCAACTTACAAAATCAAAAAAATCTTCAAAGATAGTAATGACTCGGATCTTATGTTGAGACTGCATTATAAATTCCTAGCAACTGTTAGTATCTGATATGACCATGCCTAACAAAGGGGGTGGGGATAAAGGAGGAGGTGCTACCCTTATACCCTTCCATATTTGTCTTCAAAATGTTAACAGTTAGTTATTATGACTAGGATAGACTGCTCCTAAATTATATCAAAGCTTAATTTATCGTATTTAGGCCAAACTATTACAGTTTGTCTTTTAGGCAACTTTAAAATTCAAAATTTTCTTCCAACTGAATATTCGTCAACATTAATTTAGAATGACATTTGCACGATTTTGAACTTAAACAAATCAAATACTGAGACCAAAAAATTAAGGAGGGGCGACCCTCACCCGACCATATCGTCTTATCCAATTTTTTCTTTAAACTACTGAAGGCTTTTTCCACTTTGTGCATCTAAGCCCCTTTGAAAGAACCAAAATTTTCTGTACACTCCGCGCCAAACGAATTGGCACTCAGCTTAGATAATCGATGGACGGCGATCAGTAGAATTCCGGAAAATTGTATAAGTTCGCCCCCCCCCCCTTGGACAATTCCTGGCTACGCGCCTGCCAATAACTACACAAATCTTGTATGCATTGGGGTCAACCTTCATACTAAGTTTGAAAGGTGTAGCACTTTCACTTATTGAGATAATGTCAGTACTGTCATCGAGTCCCTAAAGTTGAGTCGAGTCCCAAGGTGTTCAAGTCTCGAGTCGAGTCATTCATATGTTGTAGTAGAGTTATTAGTATGGCTCGAGTATCAGTCGAATCAAGACATTTTCAAATCAAGTTGAGTCATTCACTTAGCTAGAGTCGAGTCTCGAGTCTAGTCAATTAATCAACAAAACAAAAGGTGATACTTAGGGCTAGCATTAATGTTAATGCACTTAACATGAATTAATGACAACGTCTATCGATGCCCTCATTATACTATATTGCTCGCCCAACTAAAGTATATTATTACCACACTGACTAGCAGTTAAAGGGAAATTACACCTTGTAATATAATGTTAGTTGATGTTATAGAGCTGAAAATTATATACAAAATACTTCATACTAGAGTCAAATCGGCCATTCCGTTTTCAATATATTGATGTTTGAAATTTTCAATTTTAGAACGCCACTTTTCCACAAACGTCTTTATCTAGACTAAATTGTGACATATGGTCCTTACAACTAAAGTACAGATATAGCCTGATAAATGGCTTGTAAATACGTTTTCTTGAAAATTTAAAGTCAGATAATGTTTAAACTTGGTATGAAGGTTGATCCCAATGTATACAAGAATTGTGTTATTTTTGGTGGAGGTCAAAGGTCATTTGAGGTCAAACACTGTATTAATGGCGAAAAATGGTACATGTTGTAGGATCACTCATGAATGCCTACCTCAACATATCTGGTCACTTGTTGAAAGGGGTGGTTATCCCAGCTCACCTTTGACACCGCAGTGAATCCTAAACGCCATACTCTAGTTATGAGTCCAGTTCAGTATTCTACGAAAACAGATTCAATTTGAATTATGTGCTAATTTAATATCGTTAACAATACGTTGTGGCGGTACTTCAAATTAAGGATACTGTACATAGTATCCCACATCCATTACTATTTATTTAAATGATTTCTATAATGTGCCTTCCCTTTCCATTGCAGGAATCGGATGCAACTGAACGCAACGCAGGCCTTCTATCTGATTGTTAACAATAAGAGTTTAGCGAGCATGTCTACGACACTGTCGCAGGTCTACAGGGATGAGAAGGATGAGGATGGTTTCCTGTACATGGTCTACGCTTCGCAGGAAATGTTTGGTTGAGTCCAATAATCCACCGATCATCAAGACAGTGATCTACAATCATCCGGTTTATCTGCATGTACCAACAGTTGAAACAGGGCTCCTCTATATATTATTTACAGTGGTGTAATATAGGTTGTGTGTAAAGTGTATCTATTTTTATATCGCTGGTATACACAGTACTGCTGCAACCTATTGGTTTCTGAGGTGGTCACAGATGATGGCTGTCAATATCCCTGTATGAACAGCTGAATTAGCGGCTGTACTAATGGCTGTAATAAAGGCGTGTTTATGACGGCTACAGTACATTATAGTCATCAATGAATGATGGCATGTCATATATACACTGTGAACGGTGAAGGCTGATTTCTCTACTTATTAATCACATATTACAGAAGAAACGGGCAACAGCATGTGCGTAATACAGAACGCCATGTTCATATATTGGGACAAATTTATGCGGTATGGAAATGGTAAATAAACTCGTCATAATCTTCACAATGGAACATTACCAAGGGATGTAATCTGTCCAGTGTGTGATATTATTTATTTATATACTGTATCCTAAATAGGTCATTCACAACTAAGTAACTATATTAATTAAATTAAGATTTTCTTATGTTTTGTGTTGTCTTTTGCAAGGGAATAATCTTCCCTGCAATGTGAACCAAAGTTTGTTTCTTTGATGACATGAAGGCTTGCGAGTCTTTGTTTTTATTATTGTTGAATGAATTGTTCGGTGAGAGTAAGAATATTACATGCAGCGCTTTATTATCGAACGAAAAGACACTTTTATAGAATTTTATAAAACACCTAAGAAGCCTGGTTAACTAGATCAGGGATAGATATAGCACTGTTGCTGTTCTACTCACATTATAATGGGTTCAATTTTGAGGGATGGTATCTTTGTATTCATTGTGGCTAATAATTCTAAGGGTTTCAATTATTTGGCTGTAGATACAATCAGATGATTAAATTGCATAGCTCTAACTGGTTTATCAAAGGCTTTGGGTAGCTCATATATTGTGCGTTGAAAGGGGTTCGGCTCTAACTGGTTTATCAAAGGCTTTGGGTAGCTCATATATTGTGCGTTGAAAGGGGTTAGGAAACCCAATCAATCGACAGAAAATGCTATTGTTATTGACTACAAACTGCTGCTTTTATCATACACTTCAATAGTTTGTCTGGTTTTGTAGTATGGACCTACTTGCTTCACAACCGTACAGTACTTTGATAATATGTAACACGCTATGCTGCACAGGGTATTCGTGTTTTAAAAACTTGTTGTTGTTCTTAATGAATGTCACAGGTGTAGACTCTTTACATTCCTAAGGTGTGCTAATGTAATATGACCTGTACTATCCTACTACCACACAGCCCACTATACCCCCTGAATAGTACATGTAGCATATGTGTGTGTTTGTGTGTGGATTTGAAATGATATCAAATCTACCTTAAGTGCAATTTTAAAACAATTTATATGTCTTCCAATCTCATATTTTGTCCTAGTTTAAAAATAACATTAAATTAACTGTGTTCAACTCTTCCATTTCAATGTAGCGATACTAACCCATTCACCATATATGTACGTTGTCACTGTCAAATCCATATATTTTTCAATATTTGTTGACCCTGTACATATTTATGTGTATTTGCCAGCACTGTATTAGCCAGAGATGTGGCCATGCGAACATGGTTGGTGGCTCTAGAAACAACGAAGCTCATCAATTGGAAGATCCTGGGGTTGAATCCCGTGTCGGGCCTCGTAATAATCACAGAGCAACCATGATTTTCCCATGCGAATAACTTTCTCAAATTAAAAAGATGCAAGTTTGACTACAAATTAATTAATTGGATGATCAGTGATCACGAGACATGAAGTTGTAATTTATAAGTCTTTTAGACGGTGCCCACTTCTGTGGACTCTGAGCGTAATAAAATTCCAGCTCGATAAGTAAGTAATGTATTCAGCGCACAGAGATCAATTAAAATAATATAATATAGCAGTGAGTATAGCAGTGAACAGGTTAAAATGACCAAAACCTGCTGTGATCTATGATTAACACAAAATTATACTTTAGTCACTTTAAATCAATATTATTAAAAAATAGACAGTAGCAAAAGCTCTTATCGTGCTTTACAAATTACTCATTTGAATTATCCCAATATTTTATAAACGGTATACTGTAAACTGTATTAGTTCCATGTCACCATGGAAACTTACGATCGATCCCAAAAATCGGCAGCAGTCGCAGCCACCATTGTAGTCGTTGTCATAGTATTCTTGGGTGTGTCGCGTGTTATCCGGTCATGATGTCATCGTTGTATTTTGTGTCGTGTACCACGATGGCTGCAATAATGCTGTACGAATGCCATATGACTTAAAAACCCACTGTCACCCCGCTTAATATCCAGGCTAATCACAACTACTGGTGATTCACCAAGAATACGGACAATGCTGCAGTGATGGTATTATGATTGCTGCCTCGTAAGTCTGGTCATCTTTTCGCAAAGAGTAGGGAGTTATCCCGGATGGTCATTCCTTTTTTATGTTTGTC
>JAODAI010193519.1:0-10629 GCA_027575025.1 Scotoplanes globosa | reverse complement strand
GAAAGACTCCTTGTGGTCCTTTAATGTAATGAAAGCTTGCCGTTCTGCCATGTTGTCCATTCTGTCGTCTAGGTTCAGTTTGGATGCTATATCATGTAAGTTGTCGTTGATGTCTACTTTTATCGATTAATTAATATTGCTTATCTTGGAAACAATTGCTTCACTATACTGGTGAAGCACATTTGACGTACTTTGTATTTTTACTGTATTTACTATAATATCAAATAATATGTTGGGCATACTGTCTGACTGTACAGTAACTTATTATTTGATAATCTTCTACTGACTTGTAATAGTTATGGATAGTAAGCAGGAGTTACAGGAGGTTCTGGTAGAATGGAAGGGTTCATTTGAGAGTCATGGGTTGCGTATGGGACTGGATATGGCATATGTTTTATCAGTGGGCATACAACAACAGGTGTTGGGTATTACCATTGCTAACAAGGGTATTAAGCAGAGGGATAGTTTTGCGTATCTGGGGTGAATGATTTATGATGATGGGCAGTCTGATGGTGAGGTGCGTAAATGGATCTAGTCAGGGGCTCTGGCCTGGAGAAATATGGAGGGGTTATGTCAGATAGACTTATTTCCAAGAAATTAAAAGTGCAGGTATTGAGTACATGTGTTATTCCTGCATGTATTTACGGGCTTGAGACAGTGGCCCTGTCAGGGACTCAACAATAACCACTCCAAATATATATACGAAAATAATTGGAGGAGGAAGATTGCGGGCATTAAGCCGGTGGATAGGGAGGTTCAAGTATATTCGGGAGGAGATTGGGATGAATATAGGAGTCTTACAGAGAGAGCAATAAGGGGCGCATGAGGTGGGCTGGTCATGTTGTACGTATGGATGAAGGGCGACTCCATAAAATGGCGATGACACACGATGTCGTCTGAAATGGAAGGGCTGTGTTGAAAGTGATTTTACGAGGGCTGGAAGTGATGGTGATTGGAGGGCGGATAGAGGGAGGTGGAAGGCTTTGGCCAATTATGCGGCTGTCAGTTAGTATTTTCTTCCTCGCCCCTTTTTACGGATTCAGGTAGAGAGAGAGAGACAGTCTTGAAGATATTATATAACAACGAACATATTTTGTTATTGAAAATTACAATACTTTCTTGTAATTTATTCTATCATGAAAAAATAAATATTTAAAAACGAGGTCGATATTTTAATTAAAATTATATTTGCCACTTATGGGCATCACATCAGTTGTATAGTCATTTGGATATTGTACATTCATCCCAATCCGACAAGGGTCTTGGTGTTATATACATTGATATTTTATTGGATGTAAGTTGCATTTTCATGATGGTAGTATATTTCCATAAGTTACCACGAGTTTTCAGAAAAGTATAATGTTCGTAAAACTAATTCCATTCGATTTCATAAATGGGAGCCATCGAAATTAATTTTGACCAACATACATAGTATTGTGGCCGAGCGGTTAAGGTTAGTGGCTTTTGAAGATATGGAGCTCAGCAATCGGGATATACGAAGGTCGAATCCCAGGTAGAGCCTATAGTATAGTAGAGTGTTTTCTATCCGAGAACAATCAAGTTTTTTCCACACGAACGACTTCAATTTTCGAAAAGTATCCAAGTCTGACTTCAAATTATTAAGAAGAGGCTGACACTCGATGTGAAGCTTAAATAACAAATCACAGACTTATTTCATATTGGTGGTCACTTATCGTCGTAAAATAAAGTGCCTTCCAGGCCGATATTATGATTATTATTATATATATATATATATATATAGTAAGAATTCCAAAGAATTTTTCCATTAAAACATATAAATTATTTTTCACAATTAATCAATCAATTTCAAACTTCAAAACATTGAGTTGTAGCGTGTCAGTCTCCGAATTCATATATTTTATGCAAATGTTATGTCGTGCATGCAGTCGCGTGAAAAACGCTTACTTTATTTCCATGGGATATTGATATACATGTATATAAAGGAACATTGATTGAGTCATGTGAATCACCAATATTATAAGTTGACTTCGATGACGTGAATATTAATGTGCATTGTTTATTTATTTATACATTAAAATATACGTTAATTTAAGATATATTTAAATGCATTATTTATATCATTAATAATTAATGAATGATATCATCAATGAAGCAATTCGTGATATCTGTAAAAGTATCTTACCAATTAGTGATATAATTAACTTTTTACTAATGTCATTACAGGAATTACTGATATCATCAAATAATTGATGATATCATTATTTATATAATTATGTGATGACATACTTAATAAAAAGTAACGTGGCTTGCCATATCAGCGTATATTAAGGCCTATGGTCAAACCTGACCCGCGACCATGTTACAACCTAGCTCTGGGATATGGTAAAATCGCATCGTGAAGGTTGTGTTTGGGGAGTAGCAGGACAAAATATGTCGAAAAGGTTAGTGTTTATTTTTAAGACTGACGTCTAACCTTGTATAGGTTTTACATGATATTTGTGAATAATCCTTTATCATATTGTTGTACGATTAGTTGGTATCTTCTTTGCCTATCTCTTAGCTGACTAAAGAACGCTTTTGGATCCTCCAAATAAGAAATATATCTACCTGCACATACGATCAAGTAAGACTTTGGTCATATACATGCTGTTTGGGGACTCCGCCACAATAGCAACTCTCACCGAATACCACATACAGTCCCTTACCCACATATTTTCTACGGCAGGTAATAATTTCAATCTGACCATCAGCGTCAAGAAAACCAACATCATGGGTCAACATATCACCCACCCTCGATATATGTATATCAAAAACAATCAGATGGAAAACGTAAAACAATTCACTTATCTTGAATATACTATATCATCTAACATGTCTCTAGATACCGAACATCGAAAGCGCATCGACAAAAAATGCAACTATACCCTCGCAAGGTTAACAAGACGAGGATGGAGAACGGAAAACTTACGATTCCTACAAAGATGGTCGTCCATAAAGCATGTATTCTTAGCACCCTTTTATGTGGCAACGTTTTCCACATGCGCTGTTTGAGAAGCATTCTCGGCATTAACTGGCAAGACGAGGGTACTAAACGCAGTTCTCTCTCTTGGTCATATACATGGACTTTCCGCCTTGCAGTGCTGTTTGCGATGGTTGGCCATGTATGGAACATGGAGGGTGGTATAATCCCAGAATATATCCTCTATGGTGAACTTGCAGCCGGAGCGAGATCCACCGGCCCTCCATACATTAGCTACAAATAAGTATGTATGCAAGAGTGCCATGAAAGCCACCGGTATAAACATATTAACATGGGATAACTAACTGGTATATCAATGGCTTTGAGTGGTTCAGTATCCTCTGAGTTGAAAAGGGTAAGGTAAGGCAGCGTAGTCTATAACGTTTAACTTACATCCTGGAGTGCTACTTAATTCGTTGTTTATTCATATAATGAGGAAATAATTGCCAATAGAGAGGCAAAATCATTATTAGTTATGTAAATTAGAATCAAAGTTTGTTCTAATGTTTCTGAAATAAGAATACATTATATAAATATGTAAATTTTGGTTAATATATGTGAATGGTTTTAAAATATGCCTAAATTTTATTTCCCCTTTTCTTTATTGATGTTGGTGTTACTAAAAAGTAGAAATTAGCACTAAATGTTTAGCACAAAATAGTTCAATAATAAGGGGAATATAGGTACAGTATCGAAAGGGTTAACATGATAAATGCAGTTTATTTCCATGTTGGAGCAGCATACATTATTTTCTCTGTCGATTTGTCAAACTAGCGTCAGTTATGTCATAACAGATGTAATGGTTCCTAAAATACTCACGTATATATGCCTACTGCTCTAATGTTGGTTCTATATGTTATACCCGAATCATCCACGGTGGGTCTTCTGTATATTCGATCTAAATAACGACCAGAACATTGTCCGCATCTTGCTGAACTATTACAATTTCAATCTCTAATAGTTGAGTTCGAATACTGAGTGATGGTGATTATATTCCAGTGGCTCTAACTGGTATATCAAAGTTTGTGTGTGGCTCATATAAACTCTGCCTTTTGAAAAAGGGTAGGGAAACCATTCAGACAATTTCCAATACGTGATCGTGTTTCTTCTGTTCATGTTGTAGTCTTTACCTTTGTGGATGTATATCATCTAGGTTTATTATGGTTAACATGGAAATGTCGCTTCCCATTCGCCCTGTCGTACGTCAATGGTACGCCAATCATACGACTTTTCAAGTGAGCGGAATTTGCTCCTATCGATCGTACGAGAGGCCGCACTTCGCCATAACTAGTTGTACGACTAGTCGTTATTAGCTATGGCTGGTCACACGTCTACCGGCATACGATTGATCTTATTCCATTATTTATGATCGACGACAGAATGTACTCAGTCGTACGGGGACTAGTCTGCTAGTCTGCAATCGCTATGCAACTATATTACGGTCGATCACATCTTATGATCGTATCTCGAATAAGTTGTAATCAATCGAAAGATTCATCAATTATATATGATCCGGTTAGGGCTTTAAGACATTTTTATTAATTATCTTTGTCTCTGGAAGCATTGTATATTAACTTATATGTAGTGTATTTAACGTGGAGATTAAATACATTGTGAAATTAATTAGAGTACAAATATCAATCATATATATTTTTTTCTTTACATCAATTTAATATCAATCAACAGCGTTGTGTATATTTTTTAATAGATCAGAGTATACAACATATCAATGCTGTGCATAAAATGCGATAACAGCTGAGGAGATACTAGATAATGTTGTTAAAATGTGTCTATTTTATATATAATACACTGACATATCAAGTCAAACAATATACAAATGTATAAATTATACTGGCTTAAATAAAGAATTGCAAGATAAAATAAGCAGATAATCTTATAATGTCGTTAACACAATATATGCCATCTGATATATTTGTATTAATTTATCAACGAAACGATGATTTCACGGGTGACTTTAATCTTGCTTTATTGAAAGCCAGTTCAAATGCTAATTAAACCAACACATGCCTCACCAACATCCAGAACTCTGATTGATAACATTTCCCCAAATTACTCTGATAACATTATCCACTCTACTATTCTATTGTTTTACGCGTCAGCAAACCAACTTACATGCATCAGTTCAGAATATGATACTTATATTCATTTAATATCTACACAACTTTACACACTTCCAAAATATTATTTCTTATGTAAGATGGGATGGTATTTATAATAATAATAATGCTGAAAGTGATCAAGCTATATTTGTAGGTATTTTTGTTAAATACTACAATGGTTGTTTCTTAGAGTATATTGTTCGCGAAACATAAAACGAAATCATAGTGTATCAGTACTTTAATTAACGCTTGCAGTATGAAGCAAAAATATATAAACGAGGCTCTATATAGCCATGAAAAACACCGAACAAATTCGGTTTTGAAAACGTCTTAACTTATACTTATAAAGTTGTTCGAAGGGCGAAGACACACCATTATTCAAGTATCTTTTAAGGAGTTCATACTAAAAGCTACTATAATACACTGAATTATATTATTAAGCTTAATAACGATCCTCACAAAAATTCTTCACGTGGAAAACTATGGTATTCGTGTTAGAGCACACTTTGTCCGATTTATTAATAACATCAAATTTGTCAGTGTTAATATTGACCGTAATTTGTCATGGACTTTGATTACGATTGATTACGTTTGTAAGAAATCCTCTAAATCAATCGGTATTCTTGATCAAACTAAAGAGTATATCCCAAAAGCAATGTTTATTATTTATGTAAGATGCATGAATCCTTCCATATTTTTGGTATGGCGTAATTATTTTCCCCTCTCATGTTAATCGCATTCACGTTTTACCAAAACGGGCATTACGAGTTATCGGTAATGTGCCCTTTTTGTTGCCAACCCTTTACAGAAGGATGTGGCCTTCAGTGAACAAAAGGGTCTAAGGCTATAATTACTGAGCCAACCAGTCAGACTGAAACTACAATTGCCGTGCCATTATATCATTATATCATTAACACCAACTTATCTATATATATACAGAGTCAAGAATGTGATACCATGGTGATATCACCTGAACATCACGTTGGTGTCATTCTGTAACCACACAGTGAAGTCACAGTGATATCACATGACATGTCATGATACATATGTGAGCTCACTGATATATCATACGTTGATATCTCACACTGTGGTCTACACGTGAGCTCACAAAGCCCCATATATACGCTATATGTTATTTGATATTATAGTGGTATCAATATATGGTTACTTAAGTTGACATCACTGTGAGAACACGCTGTTATATCCTGGTGGCATCATGGTGAGCTCACTTATTGACTGATCGACCGTGGTTTCCATGGTGTCGAAGCTTGGTCCAAAATCATGATAAGGTTTATATAGCCACATATAGCTGTTGTTTGGTTAGATAATTTATATAACCTATTATATACTAATTTGTATACTACCAATGTAGTATTTATTATTATGTTATTATATACTTCTACATTAACACCACTGTTATTCCTACCCCTATTCTGCAACCATTACATTTTTCTGGTATGCCTATAATAACTTATATTGGCCATTAAATTGTACAAACAGCACATGTTAACTCGTATCCATCAACATAAGGAGGACACGGCAAGCCCCCGCCGTTACTTCCACACTGAATCTCAACTGGTCGTATTATAGCTAGGTTGTCGCTGTGGCTAGTGCCTGGAATTCCGACGGCATCTTTGTCGATGCATACATACTCTGAACGTTCTTGGTTGACATGATCTGCCATAACGTACCCGGCGTATTCCAATGTCCAACCTGAATGTAATAAATAATATTAGAAAAGTAAGATAACTGTTTTGTAAATACATCTCAGATACTGTATATATATGTAGTCACATGTATGCATTTGTTATATTTACTGAAGCGGTGCTCTTCTGGGTGGTCGAGTATTGTAATCAACCAATCGCGTTATTTTAGCTTGTAAAACAAAGTTTGGGTCAGAAAGTAAAATCAGAGAGACATAGCCTAAAGTAGAACATTAAATCTGACAGTAGTCTGCAAAGTTCCATGCTAATCACATGACCCGTCGCTGATGTGTTAGTTGTCATACGTAATCCGAATTGGCCTTTTTTACAATTTAAAAATGCGATATGAAGTCGTTCGCGAAAATCAAAATGGTCCCCATTTTTATTTTTTTCCAATTTAAAGACGTATATTTAATTTCTCATCAATCGAATTAAAAATCAATTATAGACTTGAAACTTCACATTTAAATATTTTGACCTATGGATAATCTTATTTTAAAGTCAATTTTGACAATATATATCGAACAGTCTATAAGTTTAAATATAATTTATTTATGTCTTTTATAAATTTATGTAAATATTTTTCAATTCCATTATCCATGGTGTATCTATATTTTTCATTTTTTCCACTATTTTTTCTAATAAACATTACAAATAACATGTTTTACTAACAATATGCAATAAAATCAAAACCATTAAATTCAATGCGTTCCAATATGTTTCACCGGGAAGCGCCCCTTAATGTATTATCAATGTAAACTCATAGTTGTTGAACGGAGTTTTGGATTATTACTTTTCTGGATTTTCATGCTAAAAGACTTTCGTTTTCATTTCCTTTGATCTAAGAAGAAGGTTCTTCGTCTAACACGTATATCTAATAAATTATTGATAATTTGACTCGTCTTGTAGGTGCGTGTGTGTGTTTTGAAATATAATTGCATATAATAGATGCATTAATCTGCATATTTAATAACTTGCAATTTCAATTTAAACGAATTTCATCGTGTGTATGTTTTAATTAGATCGCACGCCTTGATGTTCCGTGTACTTAACTTCATTAACCCATTGACTGTCAAATTAATTACAGCAAACCCGGAGCACACCATTCGCCAGCGAACTGTCCAACTTTAAGCCATGTGCAGCAGTGTATGTCCAACTGGCATGGCTCCCTTAGCTCATCGTTGCTTTTGCGTGACGTGGTGGCGTCCAAGACAAGTTTTCGCATTGGGGTGCATGCTAAACATTCATGGTGCTTTACGGCCAGTTACGAGCGGCACTCGAACGCACCCAGACGTATTTCATTCTTCCCATCACCATCGCGTGATAGCACTATTATGGCAGTCAATGATTAAGTGATCATTTCATGCTCAGTACTATCAAAGAGAATATTATCTTTGGTACTATGCCATAAATATTACACCGAAAATATAACAACAGAAGTGATAGTAAGATTTTAAAATACGTTATTTTAAACAACTTGATATAAATGTTTTTATGTGATTTATCTATTCCCGCCATTTCACTGTGTATATAATTATGTTTAATAACGTGGATGTTGCATTGAATAATTGGTACCTATGGGTTTATTAAAGTTATTGATAAAGATTTACCTATTAGACAGTTAGAGAGAACAGTATCGGACAGTTACACGTAAATAGATTACTGATAATATCGTGCTACAGGAATACGAAACATTATTTTTAAAGACAACTAGACATTTTAAGCATGACGAAGATTCGGAAATGTATCAAAAACTCCGTAGGGATACAAACAATTAAATTGCCGAACATAATTATTTTTAGAATATGTTAGGTAAACTGCAGGTGGATTTTAAAAAATATTTAAGGGTTTTAATGTAACAAATAATAAGATAATGGCTTTCCAATATAATTATTGATAATGAAAGTATTAATTTCAAATAAAAAATTGCTGATAGTTTTTAAAATATCTTTCCCTATTCGTGAAAAGTTAATTCATCAAGTGAACATAATTTGAATAATAATAGTTTACAAGATACCAACGCCATGTTTAATACTACACATATATCACAGAAGAATTGGTCATAACATACATTAGTAATATATGTCGGTTAGTAAAGTTAAGCTAAGTTAAGTTAAGTAAGAATGAATCAGCAAGGACATAGTCCTCATAATATGATCCTGAACCTCCATCACGCAGTGGACAGCCTAAACCCGTCCACAGTCACAAAATATATATCAAGACCATTCTTAAAGGCATTGACACTAACTACGTGAACCAATTACTATGGCAAGCTATTCCACTTGTCAACAAATACTCCTTACGTAATTTAAGACTATGACCTCTGGTACCATAATAATCAGAGAGCGTAAAAAAATCATCAAACTTCAACTCCAATGAACAATTTTAAATAGCTGAATAAGATCACCACGAACACGACGAAGTTTCAAAGTAGTTAGCCTTAGATAAGTCAACCGTTGCTCGTATGATACAGAACTAAGGGAACTAACTAATTTATTAGTCCTTCTATGAACACGCTCCAGGACAATGCTACCCTTAGCTAAGAACGGATTCCAAGTTTGAACAGCATATTTCAGATGAGGCCTAACCATCTGTTTGTATAATCTAACAACAATATATTTTTATAGGAACTTAAAATGACGTCTAATGAACCCTAGCTTCCAATTAGCTCCCCTCTCAGATTCAACACACTGCTTAGACAGATTCAACGAAGAATCCAAATGAACACCCAAATCCTTCTCCGTCTGCACAACTGCTAAGTTTCTACCATTGACATTATACACATTCTGCTTATTCCGACTACCGACATGCATAACCTTACATTTTCGACGTTGAAAACATACCCCAATCCTCCGACCACTTAAAAATACTATCTCCAACTGAAACATAGTCGCATCCTCGTCAGAGCACACCTCACCATAAACCTTAGTATCATCAGAGAACTTCTTGATACCTTAGCTACAGACAGCCTTGTCTAAATCATTAATATAAGCAACAAACAACAATGGACCTAACACATAACCTTGATGGACACCACTAGTGATACTCTTCCAACAAGACACACATCCGTCAAGAACCACCCTCTGCCTACGCCCACTTAAGCACCCACTAATCCACCCAAGAAGAGAACCCCTGACACCCAAACCCAGTAATTTGAACAGGAGTCTCTTGTGAGGCACCTTATCAAATGCCTTTTGAAAATCTAAAAATACTACATCATCTACTTTCCCAACATCCACAGACCTTGTAACATCTTCAAGATATTCCAGAAGATTAGAAAGGCAGGGTCTATTCTTCCTAAAACCATGATGTGAGTCACTGATTGATGAATGACTATCCCAAAACTGCACTGTCGCATCCTTAATAATGGCCTCCATAATCTTCCAAACCACACTAGTTAGGCCAATCGACCTATAATTCCCCGGCTGACTACGATCCCCCTTTTTAAAAATAGGAGTGATATTAGCACGCCTCAAATCGCCTGGAACGACCCCCTCATCCATAGAGCGCTGAAAATCTATGATGCAAAGCGGACCAGCAAAAAAATTGGCAAAAGTCCTTAGCAAAAAAGGATGAACATTATCAGGCACAGTAGCCTTATACTGACTAAGAGTACTTAATCTTTTTTCTACGATAGCTGCAGAAAAAATAACTGACCCTACAAAAAAAGGACAATTATTAACGGTTAAGCCCGCCAAATCTGTATCCTCATTCTGAAAAACAGAAGCAAAAAACATTCAAAACAACAGCCATACCCTGATTTTCACTAATCAGTGTATTTGTGTCAGAATTTCTAAGAGGACCA
>JAODAI010193408.1:0-10629 GCA_027575025.1 Scotoplanes globosa | reverse complement strand
TAAATTATAAGTAACCTGCTGAAAAACCAAAACAACCCTGCTGAAAACTAACCGCAAACCTGCTGAAAACTACCACACCGATGACCTAAATTATTTTGCAGATAACTTTTTTATTAATGAACATAATGGAGAATATAAATGTCAACCATTTAAAACCTTAACATTTCCAAATGCATTCACCGTTTAACTACAATTGAAGAATTACTCTTAAGTTTCTGAAAACTCCCACACTTATCCTAGCCTATATGGCTAGGCCTCTATACTATAATATTAACGTTAGTACAACAAGTACTATTTATACAATACTGGTGCCCATATTGTTTTTAACCTCTAACGTTAAGACTATCCTAGGCTAGGCCTAGTATAGGCTACGTTAGTCATTTGAATAGGAACAATTACTTATTCCACAATTCAGATTTTCTAAGGAAGATTTAATTACTCCATACCAATTTAATTGCACAACGTTGTGCGAAGAGACTACCTAGCTGAGTGTGGATACTAACAAGTACATGTATGTAGCCCGCATAGTAGTAGTAGTAGTAGTATTATTAGTACTACTATGTTAAGCATATCCAATGATTATACATTTGTAATACCACATGTCTAGAAATCAATAAAGTTTTTGCATGTGATGTAATTTCATCGAAGTTAGCAGTATCAATATAACCATAGCTACTGTTAGCATGATTGCTGATTGGCTGATCAAACACACGATAATGATTAGCAGGTGGCAATAATAGCATAGCACGATTTTAGTATTACGATTTCGCACAAAGTTTATTGCATCCTGAAAATTGTCAACCAACCTACCTTTGAGTGACAATGCTGTAAGGAACAAAACACGGAAATGGGCGTGGAAATAAAACAATAAGCTAGATAGTAGGCACCGCCTTTGAGTGACAAGGCATACTCAGGATATACGTGGAATTGTGAGTAGCCATTCCAAAATATGAACTCATTAGCTCTCTATGGCTTCAAAACAAATCCAAAATACATATTTACATCGATTTAGAAATATTCAAATGCTATGTTGTGTAATGATATTTAATAACCTATTTTATGCACAAATTTCTTGTCAAAATATGGAAGCATGAAGACATATTAGCCAATTTACAAATGTCTATGATGTAGCGCCTATTGAAAATCAGCAGTAGTTTCAGAAAGTGGTAGTATGTTATAATCTCAATACATGGTAATGTATTGAGATAATAAACGAGTGTGAGGTAAATAGTTATTAATACAGTATGTGGTAAAATGTGTTTTAAAGACAAAGTGTACCCACACCTTTAGAAACTTGCTTAGCAATATGAGAGACATGATCATTCCAGGTAATATTATTATCAATAAATACACCTCAAAATTTCATAGAGTGTACTTGTTTTATCACCTGATCAGAAAGTTTTATATGGTAATCGTGAATGTTGCGATCAAATATAATATAGTTTGTTTTACTAACATTTAATGAAAAATATTTAAAGCAAACCAATTAGAGTAAAGTTTCAAATCATGGCCCATGATATCTTGTAGTATGTCAATATTATTATAAGTAAAGATAATAGTAGTATCATAAGCAAAGATAACTAATGACGCATTAGAGGAAATATTACAAATATCATTCATATAAATTATGAATAAAAGTGGCCCCCAAATAGGAACTTGTGGGACTCCACATTGTACCTTTACTAATGTTGAATGATTATTATTAAAATACACATATTGTGTTATATCACTAAGGTAATTTCCCTAACCAATTCAAAGCAGTACCTATAATGCCATAATTAGAGAGTTTGCCTATTAACATGTCGTGAATTTGCTAAAAATGTACCAAGGTTCATCCAAAAAATCATTGAATGCATTTGCAATACTATCGTTACCTATTATTGGAATATTATCATTTTTAAAATTCGTTGGTAAGTTTGGCTTTTATTTTTGATTATGAAAGATGTTATTAATATTGTTCCATGTACTTTTGATATCAAATTTACAGTTCTCAAAAGTATATTTTCTTTGCAATTTGTTTGACATAGGTAAGTTTATTTCTATATTTTTGCAATATAAATTGTCTAAGCATTTTTTTAAAAAAGCTTGCTTTAAGTTTTAATGTATTTGAGTATACCTGAAGAAATCCATGGTCGTTTATCTTTTTTCCTTTAAAATGAATTATGATAAAAGGAAAGCAATCGTTATAAATGCTTGAAAAATATTACAGAATATATTGAAGCTAACATTAGTGTCGCTAACATTGTAAACGTTATCCCAGTTTACTTGACAAAAACGAGATACGAAAGTATGTATATTCGGTTTAGAATAGTTATGTATACATGCATGCGTATTATTTGACACATTCTTATGAAATCTAAAATGACTAAATATTGGGAAATTATCCGATATATCAGTATGAAGTACGTCGGATATATTAATCTTGATTTTACAATCATCGGGAGAAATATTACTAAAAATATCATCACTTAATGTTGGACTATTATGCGTAACACGTGTTGCACAAAATTCACACGTAGCCATATTATCAGTAAAATAGGACGCATTTTGATTTTAACACATTTAACAAATTTAAAATTAAAATTTCCCATTATAGTAGAGTAACTACGTTCATTGGATATTTTACATAAAATATCATTATGTAACATATCATTAAATATATTGATATCCCCACTAGGAGGACGATATATAACCCCAACAATAAATGTACACGCTATGCTGGGTAATGTTAACTCAATGAAAATGCTTTCGATGTCATGGTTAACAATAGATAAATCGCTACGAATAACAAATGGAAAATCATTCTTTACATACATACACACACCTCATCCTTTCTTATTTCACGATGTTTTTCAACCAATGAATATCCACTTATATTGTACAACCGTGAGCAATTAACAGCATTAAACCATGTTTCTGTAAAACCCATTACTGAAAATTTGTGCTGAAAAATATGTAAGTAATCCGAAATATATTCAAAGTTTTTATTGAGACTCGTAATGTTGTGGTGGAATAAATGGAATTCACGTTTTGGTAGTTGTATATATTCATCAATAGAGTAATAACAATTGTTATCATTATTTTGGAGGTGTGTGTTTGTATCGACATTATGTATATTTGTTTCCAAATTAAACATATCGTTGTCTGTATTAAAGAATGGGAACTGACGGTGAAGACATGCATTGCAAAGAAAAGACATTATATGATATAGCATTAATACCAATAGGTTCATCGCTACTTGTGCTGCTAGATGTGATCCCTACAACCCCCCCTTCCCTTCCCAAATCCCACTGAATTACACTTAGAACAAAGCATTTGTTGTATAGCTAAAAACGCATACAACAAACTTAACACAGATGCGGAAAGCTTTACGAAATAACCTTAAAGTAATGAAGTAAATAGAACAAAAATAACTGTTACTCGTAATGTGACAAAATTATAATAGAAGAGTAATAACCAAAATACACATATATGTATATAATATGTGTATAGTTATGTAAGTATGTATACTGATATATGTGTATGATATGTATATAAATTATATATATATGTGTATATGCATGGATAATAATCAATGATGAGTGGAATGTTAACCATGCTTCAAGCTTTTGGACGATATATATACTGGAAATTAGTCAACCACCATTGGAGTAGTCACCATGCTTCAAGTTGATAGACGTACGTGCATATGTATACACTGGATAATACACAATGATCATTGGAATATTGGCGATCCTTCAAGCTGCTGTACGTATGTATATATACACTGGAAACTAACTAATTAATGATCATTGGGATATTGGCCATGCTTCAAGCTGGAGAACTTAAATACATAATATGGATACTACTCAATGACCATTAGACTGTTGACCGTGCTTCAACCTGGTGGACCTAAGTATGTTTTGACTTTTGATAATATGATCACTGGAACTTGACTATGCGCCAAGTTGTTAAACATAAGTACGTATACTTTCTATTTATACTTTATACCGTTTTATACCGTAAGTACGGCCAATGAGATGAAAACCATCTGTCGAGTAGGCCGGTCTTGGCAAGATAAAGTCATAAACGTAGAAACTGTCGAAAACTGTGCTCAACACATGCTAAGAGTAACAAGGATGCTGAAATTGGTCATTTATCCAATAACTGTCCAATCGAGATTTGAAAACATTGAGTGAACATGAGGTAATAATTTGATCTGGGAGGCTGTTCCAATCAGTAATAATCCTGTTCCTAAAGGAGTGTTGACGTAACTTAGTGGTAAAGCGCTTCTTGAAAATATTACAGAGGTAAATTTAAGATTCTAAGTCTTTGATCATAGGGTAGCTTTGATAGTAGAGATTAGTTTAGTAGCTCTCTTCTGGACTTTTTCAATTAATTTCATCAGCTGTGTATATAGGATACCATATGCAGTTAGCATATTCCAAGTGAGGTCTAACCAAAGTCTTGTACAAGATGGGAATAGTATCTAAATCCAGACAGTGAAATGTATGTCGAATCAATCCCAAAATACTGTTGGCTTTCTCACTGCCTCCGAAATATGCTGGTGAAATTTAAGTTCACTGTCGATGGTTACACACAAATCTTTTTCATAGGTACAGGTATCGATAGTTTTATTATTCATTTTATAATCAAGTTTGGGATTGTTGGATCCAATGTGCAAAACTTTGCATTTATTTCTAAAGACTTTCCCCAATTAGGCAAGTGCCTGGCGGATATCGGGATTACAGAGTACCGTACACCCGGCGTAGCTACAACACTGATAGGCACCCAACAATTAAAGTATAAATTGAAGACACTATAGAAGATTTATCAAACTCACATTACTGCAAGCTAGCTTTACAAGTTGGATTATCAATCTACTGCACTATACTTGTCAGTAATGCCTTTGTTATCCTATAAATATTATAAATAAGCAATTACAATGTCATCTTTACAAAATACTAAAATGACCAACCCTTGGCTTCTCCTTGTCTGACTTTGTATCAGCCCAGTACTTGTAGAATTTGACGATGTTAGGATGCTCAAGCTGTATCAGATTGTCAAAAACCACCTTGATCTTCTCCTGGTAGGGAAGAGATGAAGTAGAATTTAAGAAAATAAAACATTTTTAGTATTAATTATAAAATATGCATTTTACAATAAAATCATGCTTTCATAGAAAATCCATCACCACTACCTCAATGCGGTTTAGAAATATTTGGCATGGCCATTTAGAAATATTTGGCATGGCCATTGGTGACCTTATGAGATCCATAGTATAGGCCCTCACGATACCATCGTCATTTGTCATCCCACATGATGCATAGCAGGCCTCACCATACCATCGTCATTTGTGATATCATCTGACGTACACCAGAACTGACCATGTGCCATCGTCATCTGTGATATTACCAGATGCACACCTGGCAGGGTCCTATTTCACAGATATTATTTCAGACCTTCACGTAAAACATGAGAATCTCAGGAAAGCTGTTTTTCAACTCCTGGGAGATTAAGGAGAGTTTTTCGCTCTCCTAAACATTTTACATATTTTTTTCTGGTTTCGCTCTCTTAAACATTTTACATATTTTTTATGGTCTATATTTCTTGCACAATATTTAGGGCTAAATGTAACAGACTATATATCATTAATATCATATTGCGATTTGGGACCAATATTAGCATAGTAACATGAGTTTTACTCACAGAATAAAAAACTCAATTTTTTAGGAGCACCTTGGAGCGTGATTGCGTCGGCGCTCCTTATATATGAATGAATGAATAGGTTTCCTGGCCCTTCTCAACACTATGGTTATATGAGCCACCCAAAGCCTTTAATATACCAGTTAGAGCCACTGGAACATATTCAACTTCACTCAGGATTCGAACTCCTGACCTTGCGATCGTAAGTCCAACGCTCTACCAATTGAGCTAACCGGTCAGACTGTTGAAGGTCTGTTATTTGCGAATCTTTGTAAGTTTAATCTTCGTAGGTATTTCATAAGAATGATGGTTCTTAAATCAGGTTGTGACAAACGGGTATTTCCACTCCCGGGTACCCATTTTGAAAAACCTCCGGGTACCCTGTTTCCCGAAAATGAAGTACGTGATTATACACAAATGAAACTGTTCAGTATTCACAACGTCCCAACTCAAACTGTATTTGATTTTGTACAATCTTCGCGGCCCCGATATTTAATTAAATTAACTTCAATACAAAGAAGAAACAAAGAAGAAACAAAGTGAAAAAACAACATTTTATTGAAACATTTAAGTAAATAACCATTTAAACAGTTATTCACAAATGCCACTACTTACATTTCTAAGTTACAATACTACGACAATCAAAACGTCAGGTTAACGTTCAGTTCAATTCATATATATTTACAACCCCTAAACAGCTAGGCTAGACCAGCTAGACCGGTAACCATATTGAATGTCATTTGAATCATACAGTCAGTCTACCACTAGTTCGGAAATCGGCAGATTATTTAATACTTAGTTTAATTCAGCAAATGTTGTAGGCTAACTACTGAAACGGCAAGCGCTATACGGTGACAGTGCAGTATGCGCACACCTGTGGCGGCATCAACCCGGACGTCTTGTACACAGTGGGCTATAGGGCCAATTAGTGATTGAATTGAGGATACAACATAAATGTGCAACAGTGCATGTATAATAATACCGCACTGCAGCCAGAAGCAGCATTGGGTGAACAGTATAGCACTACAGTAACTGTATATTCATATTGAATTACGAGCTGCAGCTTTGAACTTGAGAATTGTGCCCTGTACTATCACTGGGTTAGAGAGCTATAGTCGATGGGATAGGCCCCGGCTAGTATTCATAATACAACTACTGTACACTTGCATGCTTATGATAGAGTAGGCTCAGGGAAAGTTGGAAATATTCACCAATAAATATTTCAATTACGCCACCAAATATTTCTGGGATGCTGACTGCAAAGATATTCAAATTTGAAGTAAGTCAAAAATTTGTAGAAATAAATATTTATTTTCTGGAAACGGGTAGCCATTTTCAATCCCGGGACAAAAGATTTTTCGGGCTGGAATCGATTCCCCGGGACACGGTCACAACCTGATTCTTGACTACCAAACGATTCAACTTTGTAACTTACGTTTGATTTAAGAACAATTTAAAACTATTAACATGCAAATGTGGGTATTATTTTCTTTTTGTCATTACAAAATACCATACCATCGTCATTTGTGATACCATCTGATGCATACCAGATCTGACCATAACATTATTTGTGATATCATCTGATGCATACCGGATCTGACCATAACATTGTTATTTGTGATACCATCTGATGCATACCAGATCTGACCATAACATTGTTATTTGTGATACCATCTGATGCATACCAGATCTGAACATAACATTATTTGTGATATCATCTGATGCATACCAGATCTGACCATAACATTGTTATTTGTGATATCGTCTGATGAATACCAGATCTGACCATGACATCATCATTTGTGATGCCATCTGATGCCCACCAGATTTGACCATGACATCATCATTTGTGATATCATCTGATGCACACCAGATCCGACCAGACCATCATCATAAAAGTGGTCATCTGAAATGAGCTCCTGGAGATATTAAGAAGAGCACTACTCTCCTGAACATTTTACACAATTCCATCTCATCTGTATTCTATACAATAAATAGGTCCCTATATATTGAACTGAAAACAGGACTTAACTTAATCGCTATTCCGCTGCCAGTAACATTTGGTGTGGGATAGTTAAATGTCATTGTGACTAGTCCGCCTTGCTTGTTGTGGATAATCTTCTAAATTTGATCATGTTAATTGTGTTCGGGCTAATGTGATCTAAACAGGGCCAGTAGATTGTGGAAATCACTGACTGACCCTACTGGCCAGTAAAATTTTCCTTAAGGCGAACCCTGAAAATACACCATTGACAACACTTTGCAGTATGTGACCGACATTAGAACGAGCAGGGCTCGACTTAAGCAATTTTTTTACTGCCCAGAAGTGCCATTGACATCCACATCTACTGGCCCCATTTAAATTGGACTGGCCCGAACACAGCGTGATCAAAATAATTTTAGTACCTGATCCAGATCAAGTATGATCAAGTATAGCTAGGCTACAAACAGACCGGCACATTTTAGTACCTGATCCAGATCAAGTATGATAAAGTATAGCTAGGCTACAAACAGACCGACACATTTTAGTACCTGATCCAGATCAAGTATGATCAAGTATAGCTAGGCTACAAATAGACCGGCACATTTTAGTACCTGATCTAGATCAAGTATGATCAAGTATAGCTAGGCTACAAACAGACCGGCACATTTTCGACCGCTTCCGTCGGCGGTGCATAAGAGTGTGCTGCGTAATTTGTTAAGTGTATCTATCCTCCGACTAATAGGCGGCTATATTGGAAACCATTTGTGATATAGTTTTAAACGTGTTTGCAAAATTTTGTTTCGGAACAATATATAAGTAGGTCTGATTTGACATCATCAGATCATTTTGACAAAATTGTTATTTGGTAACTTTACAGTTAATTTTCATGACCGTGTTATATATTAACATGCTCGGCGGACTAGTGACAATGAAATAAAACTATCCCGAACCAAAGGTTACTGGCCGTGGGCCAGTAGGATAGTGGTTAAGTCCGGACGAGCCTTACAATTTAATTTTGTTGAGATGTTTTCACCTGGATCATTTTAAGGGGTGCATGCATGGCTGTATTATAAATGGTGATCTGTTCAATGATAGTTTTTAGAGCTCTGACTCTGTCTGATCTATACTTACTTCCTGTGCCTTGAAGTCTCTCCTAGCTGAAAACTGAACCTCATTCCAAACTACCTCCCTACCCTCTTCTGTATCCATAGCCAGGTAGGCCACATCAATACCAGGAACATCTCTCTGTTCAACCTTATAGAGATGGTAGAATAATAATAAGAGATAAAATAATAATAATGAACATGCATTCAGCATGGGGTACTTCGGAGTAGGGAAATTTGTGATGTACTTCATGTAGCAGACCTGAAGTGACATGCATCCCAATTGGGATATACTGTACCTCAACAATAGTCCACATCAACACCAGGAACATCTCTCTCTTCAACCTGATGGATAGTAGAATAGTAGTAAGAGATACAAGAAACATGCAAAGTGTAAGATGATTTCTTTTCTTAACTTTTCTGCTTCGCCTGTACATTATAAAATAGCCTAGCCACTACTAGCCTATTGGTATGTTATGATTCATGAAGCCCTGGACACTCATTAATATACAACACCAGGAACATCTCTCTCCTCAACCTGATAGATAGTAGAATAGTAGTAAGAGATACAAGAAACATGCAAAGTGTATGATGATTTCTTTTCTTAACTCTGGGCTTCGCCCTTGTACATTATAAAATAGCCTAGCCACTACTAGCCTATTGGTACATGCTATGAATGAAACCCTGGACACTCATATACAAGCCTCCGGGGTATCATTATCAAAATATAAATATTTTGCAAAAAAAGCCCTGCACACTCATTAATATGCGATGTATCATGGTCAAAATTAATAGATTTCCCAACATATCAGCAGAGCATCACTGTACCAAATATCAAATCATTCTGACTTACGGTTATTGAGATATTATATTCACGAGTCATTTCATGACATTTTCACAATAAGCCCCGCCCACTCATTAATATGCAGGGTAACATATGCAGGGTAACATTTGCCTCTTAATAGTCGTCCCCCAATCCATCACTCACAAAGGTTGCTCAGTTGAAAGATGACAACGCTGTGAAGGCGAAATTCTTGTCCTTGTAACGGATTGTTGAACTGGAACACATACGCGTCCCGCAGATGTAGGGACCAGGCGCGTAGCCAAGGGCGAGACCACCTCGTCCCCCTTGAGCATATTTTTCTGGCTTAAAAAAAATGGGAACTTACAAAATATTTTCTTCAGAGATACTGTAATGACATGATTCCGATAGGCCTAGATAGGCTAAAGCTTTAGCGCGTATTAAGTCTGCTACAGATTTGCACAGAATATCCGTATCAAAGACATATACGCTGAATTTAATATACGTGTAAAGTCGGCGTACATTTGATTGGTATTTGACATTTAATTTAACTGCTCTAGATGAATGCGGACATATATGCACCCCTTATCCATGCGTAGCCGCGTAGCCACTATAAGTATATATTACCATAGTCTATACTTGTCACGTGCGATAAGTCACCACGATGACGTGTGTACTCCGTATCCACTGCGTAGCCGCGTAGCCATATATTACCATACTCTATACATGTTACCGTATTCAATGCCAGGCACAGTGCTTGTCACGTGCGATACGTCATCATGTGACGTGTGTACTCCATATCCACTCGAAATAAGAATCGAAAGGGGAGAGGCCAAAATGGCCAGATTACCAGGGCAGACAGTCGGAACCACAAAGGGGCACCTCATAGTCAATGCAAAATCTGGCCTTCGGTGTACAATTATTTTGGAGGGCATTGAGGCCATGGCCTTCAGTGCCTCCGGTTATTTCGAGCCCTGCATCTTAGAATATAACTGGTTCTAGAATCTATATAAACATTATACTTACCTTCCTATCTATTAGACTTATAGTATGAC
>JAODAI010193297.1:0-10630 GCA_027575025.1 Scotoplanes globosa | reverse complement strand
CTCAGTTAAGCCATTGAATATGTATGTTGTCCCTTGTTCAAAATATCCCGTTCTTGCGGGCAGGTATGAACCGCGAACATTTAGTAAGAGCGAAACGGTATGTTCATGTTTCATATATACGGGATATAATTCGCTATATCTAAATATACTCACGTATACACAGTGGCCAGGTCTACGAAACAAAATAGATACAGTCAAGACGTATAGTAGCATTCACATGTATATTACACATTTATTTTAATATATAGCTAATACAAAATATGAAATATGATTACATGGGTATCAATGTTGGAGGTTATGTAGTTCGGTGCTACGATATAATATCCTAGACTATTATGAAATGTGTTTTCAGTAGACCAATATAATGTTCCAGTAAAATAACATCATCCAAATATAAGCAATATTTTGTGGATGGGTATCCTAATGCGGGTATAAAATATAACGGTAGCAGGTAATGCAACATAGCTTGATGGATTCACCCGGTTTAACAAAATTAATTGGAAAATAGTGTACCATTATTATTATCTGTAATCGAATCGTACATGTGTACGAAACCAAATAACTAGATGGTAGTATTCATTAGTAATACATGGCTTATTTACCTGTACTTTCTGGCGGCGATACATTTGCATGCAGGCCATTATTTTGCGAGTTTTGACTAACTTCATAAGCCGGCCTCGTCGTGATGGTGCTGTCACTGGGAATGATAATAATTACTATTATAAAAATGACTTAACAATTATGACATAATATTATATAACATCATAAAACACATTATTATTCATGAAATTATGTAGACTGACTCTAAAGTTTGTATAATTGAGATTGGTGTGTGTTGATTATTACACTTCATCGAAAATTAAATGTTCCTTCATCAACTTGCCATCATTTTAGTCGTTCCGTCCATCGCGCTAAAAAATGCGTTGCTATAGAAACGCAGTTCATTGTACCTGTTTTGGTTTTATATATTGTTAAAGATTTTGCCTACTCATTCAAAATATGTGTTTAATGTGAGGGATTTCATTAATATGGAAATACTACAGAGGGAAGAGTTAGTCAAATTCCGTCCATAGCGAAGGCCAATATGAACATCGTAGTCCAAACTATGAACATAGTGTTCCCAATATATTTTAATTTTAAGAGATATTGTAGTTTAAAACATACTATACATATTCGTGGCTTACGATGTGTCATATGTATGTAGTCAAATATGCATTAGTTGTAAAATTAAATTCAACATTAAATACAAAAATATGTTATATCAACAGTGTTGTCACGTATTACGCACATGTCAACTAGGAATCGGTTCACAGGCTATCGGGTATACGGGAAACTTGTGTATGCCGCTAGTCGTGGTGTGCGCTGTAATGTGGTGTCAACATTCCGGGGAGTTAGGAAAACTATAGCCGGGGTGTGCCCTGACAATATTCATATTTGGATATGGTGCAGCAATTCGCTGCGTGGACAATGGTAAGTTCAATTAACTCGCCTTGACGATATAATTTAATTATTTTTTATTAAAAATGGAGTGACAATATATTAAGGTGCCTACATGCATTATGTTTTTACAATATATTCAAATTACCCATTAACAAGCCGCGTTTACTGTGCTCATACAGTACATGTGTATGCACTGCCTGACAATACATGCATGTACAACGTATGGAAATATTAGCAATATTGTACATGGTTGAAAAACGGGATTTAGAAGGGATGTTATCAAAAAGGTCCCCGATCTACCAGAACTTTGAATTAGTGAAGTGGGGATGTACCGTGAAAGGATGTCCATTTCTGCGGCGATTGAATACTCATTTAGCCGGGGACATATATCTTCCCTGCTACAAGTCCGGACATTACCTGGTAGTACGAGCTGGAAACAACATTACCACATGCATTATGCTCTGTGAAATGTGGGCACATATAATAATACATCTAAATTACAATAGACTAAAGGAAAAGTCAATTATAATAATACAGTTGTTGATGAAAGGGATTACACTTGGGCCGGCTACATACCGCATTGACAAATATTTCGCAAACCGAATTATCATACATATGTATCATCGATAATATGTAAAATCACACATCAACGCCAGTTAAACAATAATCCCAGTGTATTTGAATGATCAGAAGGTGATGCACTTGCAAACGCATAATAATGTTCCAGACCACAGCGTACGACTGTCACAATAGTAATATCTTGGCTGTCAATCCAACGGGGTGCATGCCATGTACACATTTATCGTTATTCGCACTGAATTACTGGATTCCGTATATTGTAGTACGGGATACAATGGGACAATCGGTGGTTAAACACCGCATGCCCCGGACATCATATCGGTCAATGCACAGTTGCGTTATCCGTGATGGAAATATCAGGTGTATGCTGAGAGCTAGGAGCCCTAGGTACACATTGACATGACGTGTTTAAATATATGTCGTATTAACACGCTGAATTCAGTCAACGGGTTAATTTCAATTATATGTCGTACCTATATCTAATACAGTGTATATATCATTTCACATATAGCGGTCTTTGTACACATCAATCGTTGGTCGAACCGATTTACGGGATGTAGTATAGGGATATGATGCTGGATCAACATCGGGTGTTAATTTCACCCGCATGTGATATCAGTAAAGCCATTGAATATGTATGTAGTCCCTTATTCAAAATATCCCGTTCTTGCGGGCAGGTATGAATCACGAACATTTAGTGAGACCGAAACGGTATGTATATGTTTCATAGATATGTGATATGAATTGTTATATATTAATATACTCACGTATACACAGTTGAATGGTCTAAGAAACAAAATAGGTACAATCAAGAAGTATAGTATAATTCACATTTATATTACACATGCATTTTAATATCTAGCTAATACAAAATATGAAATATGAATACATTGGTATCAATGTTTGAGTTTAAGTAGTTCGGTGCTACGACATATTATCCTAGACTACTACGACGTATGTTGTCATTAGACCAATGTAATATTACAGTAAAATATAATTATCCAAATATAAGCAATATTTTGTAGGTGGGTATCCTAATACCGATGTAAAATGTAACTGTAGCAGATGAAAGCAACATAGCTAGTGGTAGTCATCCGATTTTACAAAATTAGTCGGACAATCAATAGCCTAACACTAGCATTATATGTAGGCAAATCACCCATGTGTAGGTAAACCAATTAACTAAATGGTAGTATTTATTAATAATATATGGCTTATTTACCTGTATTTTCTTGTAGCAGCGATACATTTGCATGTATACCATTATTTGGCAAGTCCCGACGACCTTCAAAAGCCGGGCTTGTGATGGTGCTGTCACTGGTAATGATAATAATAAATATTATAAAACTGACTTAAAGTCACAAAACACATTATTATTCATGAAATCATGTTGACTCAGTTTAATTTTGTATAACTGAGTTTGGGGTATGTTTTTTACCAACATTTCATCGAATATTAAATGTTGGTTCATCAACTGGGGGTCATTTTTAGTCGTTCCGTCCATCGCATTAAAAATGCGTTGCCATAGCAACATAGTTCATAGCAACTTGTTTTATTATTATTTTTGAAAGGTATTGCCTACTCATTCAAAGTATGTGTGTTATTTTAGTAATATCAATAATACAGATGGAACGGTTTGTCAAATTACTTCGTTCCGGAACAGAGGTTTTGAATATGGCCAATATGCACATCATTTTCAACAGCATAGTGTTCCCAACATGTTTTAATTTTAAGAGGATATTGTAGTTTAAAACAGACTATACATACTCATATTTTAGAATGTGTAATATGTATGTATTAAAACCTGAATTAGTTGTACAATTAAATTCAACATTAATTAAAAAAACGATGACTATTTTATATCAACACAGTTGTCATGTATTACGTACATATTAACTAGAAATCAGTCCACATGCTACCGGGTATATGGGTAACTTTTGTGGGCCGCAAGCCGGGACGTGGGCCGACATGTGGTATCAAGATTCCGGGTTGTTAGTTAAAATATAGCCGGGGTCTGCCCTGAAAATATTCAGACTTGGATATGTTGCAGCAATTCACTGCGTGGACAATGGTAAGTTCAATTAACTCGCTTTGGTGATAGAATTGAGTTAATTTTGATTAAAAATGGAGTGACAATATATTAAGGTGCCTACATGCATTATGTTTTTACAATATATTCAAGTTATCAATTAAAGACCCGCGTTTTACTGTGCCCATACAACACATGTGTGTGTACTGCGTGACAATACATGCATGTACAACGCATGCAAATAATAGTAATATTGTATATGGTTCCAAAACCGAGATTTAGAAGGGATGTTAACAAAAAGGTGCCCGCTCAAGCAGAACTTTGACTTAGTGAAGTGGGGACGCAATGTGTAAGGATGTTCCCTTTTGCGGCGATTGTATACTCATTTAGCCCGGGATATAAATCATTCCCGTTACAAGTCCGGATATTACCTGGTAGCACGAGCTGGACAAAAATATTACCACATGCACCCTGAAAAATGTATGCATAGATAATAATACATTTATATTACAATCAATTAAAGGAAAAATATATTATAATAATACTGTTTATGATGAAAGTGATCAAACTTGGGTCGGCTACATACCGCATTGACAAATATTTCACCAAGCGAATTATCATAAATATGTATCATCGATAATATGTTAGATCACACATCAACGCCAGTAAAACAATATTCCCAGTGTATTTGAATGACAAGAAGGTGTTGCACTTGCAAACGCATAATAATGTTCCAGACCACAGCGTACGACTGTCATAATAGTAATATGTTGACTGTCAATCCAATGGGGTGCATGTAATGTACACATTTATCGTTATTCGCACTGAATTACTGGATTCCGTATATTGTAGTACGGGATATAATGGGACAATCGGTGGCTAAACGCCGCATGCCCCGGACATCATATCGGTCAATGCACATTTTCGTTATCCGTGCTGGAAATATCAGGTTTATGCTAACAGCTAGGAGCCCTAGGTACACATTGACATGACGTGTTTATGTATACGTCGTATTAACACGCTGATGTCAGTCAACGGGTTAATTTAAATTATATGTCATACACATGTAATATAGTGTATATATGATTTCACATATAACGGTATATGTGCACATTAATCGTTGGTCGAACCGATTTACGGGATGTAGTATATGGATATGATACTGGATCACCATGACTATCGGGTGTTAATTTCACCCGCATGTGATCTCAGTTAAGCCATTTGATATGTATGTAGTAGTCCCTTGTTCAAAATATCCCGTTCTTACGAGCAGGTATGAACCGCTAACATTTAGTGAGACCGAAACGGTATGTTGGCCTACATGTTTCATAGAAACGTGATATAAATTATTGTTATATATACATATACTCACCTGTGTACAGTAGCATGATCTACAAAACAAAAACATACAATCAAGAAATATAGTATATTTCACATTTATATTACACATTTATTTTAATAACTAGCTAATACAAAATATGATTACATAGGTATCAATGTTGGAGTTTATGTAGTTCGTTGCTACGACATATTATCCTAGACTACTATGACATAGTTTGTCATTATACCAATATAATATTACAATAAAATATAAGTATCCAAATATAAGCAATATTTTGTGGGTGGGTATCACAATACCGATGTAAATTATAACTGTAGCGGAAGAATGCAACATAGCTAGTGGTAGTCATTCGGTTTCACAACATTAAATGGACAAATGCGTACCACTATAGCATTATCTGTAAGCGAATGATACAAACAATAAATATACGGTAGTATTCATTAGTAATATATGGCTTAGTTACCTGTATTTTCTTGTGGCAGCGATACATTTGCATGCAGGCGATTATTTGGCAAGTCCCGACTACCTTCATAAGCCGGGCTTGTGATGGTGCTGTCACTGGTAATGATAATAATAAATATTATAAAACTGACTTAATAATTATCACATGTTATTATATAAAGTCACAAAACACATTATTATTCATGAAATCGTGTTGACTCAGTCAAAACTTTGTATAATTGAGTTTGGGGTATGTTGTTTACCAACATTTCATCGACAATTAAATGTTGTTTCATCAACTTGGGGTCATTTTTAGTCGTTCCGTCCAACGCATTAAAAATGCGTTGCCATAGCAACATAGTTCATTGCAACTATTTTGTTTTTTATATTTTTGAAAGTTATTGCTATACTTATTCAAAGTATGTGTGCTATTTTAGTAATATGTCAATAATACACACGGAAGGGTTAATCAAATTCCTTCGTTCCGAGGTTTTGGATTTGGCCAATATGCACATCATGGTCAACAACATAGTGTTCCCAATATGTTTTAATCTTAAGAGGACGTTGTAGTTTAAAACATACTATACATATTCATAGATTAGAATGTGTAATCTGTATGTATTAAAACACGCATTAGTTGTAAAATTAAATTCAACATTAAATAAAAAAACATGAATATTTTATATCAACACAGTTGTCATTATTACGGACATATTATCTAGAAATCGGTCCACATGCTACTGGATATATGGGGAACGTGTGTGGGCGGCAAGCCGGGACGTGGACCGACATGTGGTATCAGCATTCCGGGTTGTTGGGGAAAATATAGTCTGGGTGTGCCCTGCAAATATTGCTACCGGGTATATGGAGAACTTGTGTGGGCCACTAGCGTGGATGTGCACCGACATGTGGCGTCAATATTCCGGGGACTTAGGCCCTGACAATATTCAGACTTGGGTATGTTGCAACAATCCGCTGCTTGGTGGTAAGTTCAATTAATTCGCTTTGATGATGGAATTGAGTTCATTTTGATTAAATATTGAGTTGAAATATCTTAATGTTCCTATATGCATTATGTTGTCGCAATATATGCAAGTTATTAAAGAGCTGCTTGTTACTGTGCACATACAATCCATGTGTATGTACTTCGTGACAATACATGCAGGCATAACGTATACATATACTAGTAATATAAGGGATGTTATCAAAAACGTAGCCGCTCTACCAGAACTTTGACTTAGTAAACTGGGAATGTACTGTGAAAGTATGTTCCCGTATGCATCCATTGTATACTCATGTAGCCGGTAAGTAGCTCTTCCCCGTTACAAGTCCGGATAGTACCTGATAGCATGGCTGGGAATAACATTAATAATATGTTTACATTACAGTAAATTGAAGGAAAAAGTCAATTATAATAATAATGGTTTTGATGAAAGTGATTACACATGGGCCGGTTATTGACAAATATAATACTGTCAAACAAATTATCATAAATACGTATTATTTATAATATGTTAGATCACGCATCAACGCCAGTAAGACAATATTCCCAGTGTATTTGAATGGTAATAATGTGTTGCACTTACATATGCATAATAATGTTCAGGACTATCACACAGTAATATCTTGACTGTAATTTCAATGTGGAGCATATCATGTACACACGTATCGTTATTCGGACTGAATTACACGGATTCCGTATATTGCATTGATGGGGTCCAACGGGACGATCGGGGGTAAAATCCGCATTCCAGAGACATCATATCGGCCATTGCAGATTTCCGGTATCCGTCCTGGAAATATCATGTTCATGCTAATAGCTAGGTACCATTAGTACACAGTGGTATGACGTGTTTAAATTACATGTTACGCTGGTGACAGTTAACGGCTTAATTTCAAGTATATGTCGTATACATGTAATATATCGTATATATGATTTCATATATAGTGGCCTATGTACCCAGCAATCATTGATCGAACCAATTTATTGGATGTAGTATACGGAAACGATGGTTGATCAACATGATCATCAGGTGCTAATTTCACCCGTGTGCGACATCGGTTAAACCATTCGATATTTATGTAGTCCCATGGTAAAAATATCCGATTATTGCGGGCAGCTATGAACTGCGAACAATTAGTGTGACCGAAACTGTATGTATGTGTTTCATAGACACGTGATATTAATTGTTACATATAAATATACTCACATGTATACACTGCCATGATCTACGAAACAAAATATAAGTATAGTAGCATTCACATTTGTATTACACCTTTATTTTAATATCTAGCTAATACAAAATATGAAATATGAAATATGATTAACACTGGTATCAGTGCTGGAGGTTATGTAGTTCGGTGCTACGACATATGTTGGCAGTATATCAATGCGATATTACAATACAAAACCTAACGTATCCAAATATAATCACTAGTTTGTGGACGGGTGTCATATGATGCCCATGTAACATGTAATTGTAGTAGGTCATGTAACACAACTAGAGGTTGTCATCCGGTTTCACTAAATTGATTGGACAACAGTGTAATACTATCACTGTATGTAAGCGAATGATCCATATATAATAAATAACAAATGAACTTACATTTGAGTTGATACAACTAGTTACATAGACGGTAGTATCCATTAGTAATATATGGCTTATTTACCTGTATTTTCTTGTGACGGCAACACCCTTGCACGCGGAGGCAAATTTGGCAAAACCTGACTACCTGCATAATCCGGACTTGTGATGTTGCTATCACTGGGATATGATAATAATAACTAATATGAAAGTGATTTTTTTAATTTCACATATTATATAAGGTCGAATAACATATTATTGTTCATAAAATCGTAAAGTTTGTACAATTACGATTTAGAAGCCTTTGTTATCAAACAAGTGCCCTCTCTACCAGAATCTTGACTTAGTGAAGTGGGAATGCACTGTGAAAGGATGTTCCCCTCTGCGGCGATTGTTTACAAATTTGGCGGGGACATATATCGTCCCCGTTACACGTCCGGACATTTCCTGGTAGCACGGACTGGAAATAACATTACTACATGCACTATGTTCTGACAAATGTGTGCACATATTATAATACATTTATATTACAGTAAATTGAAGGAATAAGTCCATCATAATAATTCTGTTTTTGATGAAAGTGACCACACTTGGGCCGGCTATTGCCAAATATAACGCCAAACAAATTATCATAAATATGTATTATCTATAATATGTTAGATCACCAGTAAAACAATATTCCCTGTTTACTTAAATGGCAAGAATGTGTTGCACTTAAATACGCATCATAATGTTCCAGCCTACAACTCAGGACTATCACACCTTAATATGTTGACTGTCAATTCAATATGGATCATGCCATCTACACTTGTATCATTATTCGGACTTAATTTATGGATTCCGTATATTGCAGTGATGGGGTCCAACGGGACATGCGTTTTATTGGGCACATGTCATACATGTGTAAGCACTGCGTGATAATACATGCATATACAGCGTATGCAAATAGTAGTAATACTGTACATGGTTGCAAACAAACGGGATTTAGAAGGGATGTTATCAAAATATGTCCGCTCTACCAGAACTTTGACTTAGTCAAGTGGAGATGCACAGTGAACGGATATTCCGATATGCGGCGATTGTATACACATTTAATATAGGAGATAACCCTCCTTTCCCGTTACAAGTCCGGAAATTATATGGTAGCCTGGGCAGCGAATACCATTACAAAAGTTAATTATACTCAATTACATGTGTGCAAATGTAATACTACATCTCGATTACAGTAAATTAAAGGAAACGTTAAATATACTAATAATGTTTTTGATGAAAACGATCCTCCATGGGCCGGCTATATATACCGCATTGACAAATATATCGCCAAACAAATTGACATAAATATATATTATCTACAATATCTTAAATCACACATCAACGCCAGTAAAACACTATTCCCAGTGTATTCGAATAGTAAGAATGTGTTGTACTTATAAACGCATGATAGTATTCCAGACCACACCGTAGGACTAACACACATTCATATGTTGACTATCAGTTCAATATGGATCATGCCATGTACCAGTTTAGCATTATTCGGACTGAATTACTGGATTCCATAAATTGCAGTGATGGGATCCAACGGGGCATACTTGGGGTAAAGCTGCATGCCCGAGACATCATATCGGCATTTGCAGCACAGTTTCGTTATCCGTCCAGTAAATATCATGTGTATGCTGACAGTTATAAGTCGTATGTGCATAATGACATGACCTGTTTAAATACGTGTAGTGTCAATACGTTGATGACAGTCAACGGGTTAATTTCAATTTCATGTCGTATAGTGGCCTATGTACAGCAATTATTGATCCAACCGATTTACTTGATATAGTAAATGGAAACGATGGTTCATCAACATAACCATCGGGTGCTAGTGTCAGGCGTGTGTGATCTCAATTAAGCTATTGTATATTTGTGTAGTTCCATCGTTAAATATTCCGTTATTGCAGGCAGGTAGGTATTAACTGAGAACATTTAGTGGCACCGAAACGGTATGTATGTATTTCATACACGCGTGATATGAATTGCTATATATAAATATACTCACCTGTACACAGTGCCATGATCTACGAAACAAAATAGAAGTATAGTAGAATTCATATTTATATTACACCTTTATTTTAAAATATAGCTAATACAAAATATGAAATTTGATTACATTGGTATCAATGTTGGAGGTTATGTAGTTCGGTGCTACGATATAGTATCCTACCCTAT
>JAODAI010193296.1:0-16505 GCA_027575025.1 Scotoplanes globosa | reverse complement strand
TTATAAAGTGGTTGTACTATTTGATCTTTACCAGCAGAGCGCAGGTTGCGAGAAGGTTTATAAGAACGAATCAGTTCTCCTATGTAAAGCGGCTGGTTAAATCTAAGCCCACAAAATGTAATAACAAGGATTTTGAAGACAACGCGGGACTTAAAAGGAAGCCAGTGTAGGTCATAAAGTGCTGGTGTAATATGATTACGTCTAGCATATTTTGTAATAATACGTGCAGCTGTATTTAATAATAATCCAAACAAAAGAGAGTTACAAAAATCAAGCTTTGAAGAAACAAATGCATGAATTACAATTTACGCACTCTATTGATCAAGAAATGTCCTTATATTTTTAAGCTGCATATTAGCATATTATATATATATTATACTTATATACATATGTTTTAATGTTAACTTATTATTGTTGTCATGATTTCAAACCATATGTATATGTACTGTATGTAATATTGTATTAACTTAATATTACGAAGACTAGCAAGGTTGACAATGACTCATGTAATCAGCAGTGCCGAGTATATTAGTAATGTTTAAATACAAAAATAGTTTTTCTTATTTGCTTCGTAAATGCCAGTCACTCATGTTTTATGTTGATATAGTGACTGTCATAAAACCAAGTCACAATAGTCGGTAGGCAGATAATATAAACTAATACCGTTTAAGTAGCATTTGATAGTTTGTATGAACATGTTATGGTGTACCGAGCTGGGTGGTTGGACTTTAAGTATAATAAATACATTTATAGTTGCAACAAATTCAACAAAGTACCCCATCTATTACATTTGATCGCTTATTTAATTCACAATACTCTGTCTATATTTAGTGAAGTTAGTATTTTATCTTATTTTATATTTCCCTTATTTAAATTGTGATAAACAACATGATATTAATTTGTCAATTCAGTATACCGCTATATAAAGTACGAAAGCATTGCCATTGATATCTGCAATGAAATACTGTAGGGTTGTTATTGGTCACCCATGTTTAGCATATTGGTAGACTGTATATGTATATCATGCATAGAGCTTATAATATCCATTGACCTATCATGGTATTTCATTTTAAATACTATGAATTGAAATGCATTACAGTTATTTACGGTGGTAGCTGTTGTCTTGAATTGAAGTTGTATACTGAGTAATCAGATGTGGCGCTCTAATCCCATCAATAATGAACTAAATATATTCATTCATTTTCTGGAGATTCTTCTAATATTAAAGCACATATAGTAGTGTAGTATATATCTCCATGTTAGTAATGTCAAAGCCAGTAATTTATTCACATTTGTAGGCTTTGCAATTGCCAACTATAACTTCAAAATGGCTGCCTCGTGGTGAGACCACCCCGATAATGCAAAACTCTGACATATTAAAGTACTCCCAGAACAAAATTACCAAGACATTCTCTACAAAAATTAGGCATGGGCTTGAAAAGCTATGCCATAGCTCATACAATGAAAAAAATAATTCATTGACGAACTTAAAGATTAAAATTTCCAAGATATCAAAATCATTTGTATTTCACGCATTATAGTTCACATTTAACCTAAAAAAGGTTTACAAAACACTGGACTATACTCTCGAGAAGAAACTGAATTTCGGGCATTCGCCATGGTAGATTCCCGGTTCACCTTCACTTGTAATATTTTTCCAAAATCCAAAATAACGGTTCACGGAAATTGGTTAGAAAATATGTTTGGAAATATTATAAGAGTGATCTCTTTGGTTAGTGTGGATCTACTTTCATATTGAAGAAAATGGTATGATAAAGTCGACCAACTCCTTCTTCGATATTGACATAATTGAAGAGATCATTAGTTTAGGCATTTGTTTCTTTAGTCGTAAAGTAGTTGATGTAGTAGATGTTAGGTTTAGTAATTCTCTTCTCGGATTTTTCAATTGTAATTGCTGTTATCATATTGTAGATGAGTTCTCGCCAGAGGAGAAAAATCATAATTATGGGATATATACCGAATTAGACCCAGTATATGCCATTGACTTTTTACCGCCTCAGAAATATGTTGGGTAAATTTAAGTTCATTATCGATGGTCAGAGCCAGCTCCAGTTCTTAATGTGTATTTAACGACAATGTTATTATGCAATACATGTGTACAGTCAAGATTGAATTTGTTCAATCCAATGTAGAAACTAACGTGGATTTTTCTTCGCTGACGTGATGTTCCCATTTGATAAACCAATTGTGGGGAATGGAAATGTATTCTTGAAGATTATTATCACTTTCTTACATTTCCTTTTTTCAAATCATATTACAAATACATTTATAGGTATACATTTATAATTGTCTTAAACAAATTGGTTATAATTGTAATTAAACGGGCAAAGTATTTATCTTAATTTACCGACTGAATAAAAAGAAAACAAAAAAGCGAATAAGAAGAAGCTCGGAATGATTTTCTAGTCTAGTCCCTAACTATAATAATTAGCTAAGAAATTTAGCAATCATTAACAATACAAATTATTCGAATATGTAGTGAAAGTATTAATAAATAAAAATATGTATTTGTAGTAATCACATGTCATGGGCTACTTAGATAATACTATAAATGCCTTTTTAAAGGTTGTAATGATTTTGCAATTTCTCAGTTCATGGTCGAGTGAGTACCAAAAACAAGTGTTTTACTTCTCGCTTGTCGGTATGTGTGAACAGCTCTAGTACTTTTTATGATATGAGCAAGTATCCTCTCACACGAGTAGAATGTTGGTGTGCAGAGGGGAGCTGTCTAGTATGGACATTGTAGGCAAATGTATATATTCTGTAACTTCAGGATACTATATTGCGTACAAAAGTGACGTGGTGTGCACACGGAATTAGTTATATGTTTAACAATCAATATAAATTCTAAGAAGTACTTCCCCATAAAATAAATGCTATAAATACATGTAAGATAAGATAGGATCAAAGTGTTGTATAATTATAGTCAATGACTTCTGACTAGATAAACAAATCGGAATATACTTACGATATTCACTATACTAGACATATATTTACAAATGCCGTTAATGTTTTCTTAACATAACATCTGATTTCCAGTAGTAATTCTTCCCAAATAATTGATATTGTACTTTTAAGAATAGTAGGCCTATACCTTTGAAAATCTTAACTGTCTTGATGGGATAATATTTTATTATCAACGAAAATCAATGATTTCGTTTTCTTCAATATTTAATGAAAGCTTGTTAATGCCTAGCCATATGCATACTTTCTTATATTGCATATATTGACTGATTTGGTGATTATGAATGTAAGTAGTTGAAGTTTTATCGTCACATAAAATGAACAATAGGTTGTAGTATGTATATTGATCATAAGTATATATTATAAATAATATAGAGAACCTTGTGTTGCAAACCAAGTTACCATTGTCATAAACAGACTCTGCATCGATTATACGTAGAAACTGTGTCCGATGTGTAAGATAACTGTTGAACCAATACAGGGCAACACCCTGATTACCAGTATATGCTCAATAACATATTATGGTATGTAGCGGATGACGCTACTGCCATTCCGAAACACGGCAATAAATACAATGATATAATGTTTAATAGTTCCCAATATATTGAAACGAACATGACTCTTAAGTGACGATATATTAATAGCAATGATGTGATACGTGCGAAGTATAAAACGTAAAACGTGGGGAAAGTAACGTAGTAAATATATACAATGTGACGTGGTTATGGCGTGATTAACATGATAATGATTTGCCGAACGTGAACGTGGTTTAATATTTAAATGAAAAGACAGCAAATAAAGGTCTTAATGCATAATTTAGCATAACATAATCTAGCATATTAAATACAAAAAGATAATATATATAATAATTGAAAATAATGTCTGAATTAAGTATCTTTGCTCTTAAAGAACATGTAAAACTATATAAACATATGTCACATTTTATAAATATAATTGAGGGGAAAAATGGCCTCAATTAATCAATAACTGATATATCGATCAGGTTAATTATCCACTTTGGGTTTATGCTGTTAATATGACCTAAACCATAGTATAATACATAATTATAAATACATTCACATTATTGCACAGCCTTTTGCAATCTTGCAATTAATCATTAATGCAAAATAGCATGACTAAATAGTGTTCCCGTGTGGGAGTGTCCTCAAACCCTAATATATACATAATGTGTATTATCAACATATAACTAACTATATAATCATGTCATTATCGAAGCAATAACTAACATAACAATTAATTGAATTAATGATTATTTATCCATACAATTCTTACAACGAAAGAATATAAAACAGTACTCACGACGTTGGGCTTCTATAAGGTTTTAGAATGACTTGACACTGACAGGTAACAATTAATAAAGTCCAGGTAAAATATATAGTCAAATTACGGCTGAACGGTGACGACAATAAACTAGATTCAATGAAGAATAATGACGATATATAATAATTCTGAATATAAATACAGTTGTAGATAATAACAGATATGTGACGAATAATGTATATAGATGACGAAGAATGTATGACTAGGTGACGATGACTTCAGGTGACAATACTAATTGTATATATAGTAACAGCAGTTCACTGCTTTACCGAACGGGTGTCGACGAGTTGTGCCAAAAACTCTCGTGTGATACGAAAACGAGGCTACTCTGCTAATTACGCAGAGTCAGCAAAATAATGCAGCCTATAGTAACAAGGCAGTCATTAGTATGTGTCTTGACCTCACGGATCAACTATGTGTCATGGAAACTGCGGCTACATGTATAATACTTTGTTTCTTCCACATATAAATTATAATCTTCTCCTTTTGGGCAATGCTTATGATTCCTTTATTAATCAAATTCATCTTTTACAAAAAAGGACTATTAGAAATGTTTATAGTGCTAATTTTACTTAACATTCTTCCCCACTTTTTAAATGTGCTAATACTCTTCCAAGACCTTTACATATATCAGGTTGAAATTGTTATGTATACATTTCATAGGGGTATTCTACCCCATTCCGTTTAGTGACTACTTCACTTATAACCACCACATTTATAATTGCAATACTCGATGAAGCAAACTATTTCATCTTCCTTACTCTAGGAAAAACCTTATCAATTGCAACTACGTTCATATGGCGTTAGTTTGTGGAACTGTCTTCCCCAATTTATTACACAGTAGCTCTCATTCATTTCAAATATTTAAAATAATCTCTTAAGAAATACTTATTGGATTCCCATGATATTGTATATTAAATTAAAAGCATATTGTTATGTATGTTGTTTACTTGCTATCTTGTTTGCTATTTTACTAAACTATTTTTAGTAGTATTATATTCACTTATTTCTTATCATCTGGGAGAGATACTCGAAAAGCTCTGCTTCTTCTCTCTCCTCTAACACATCAACATAATTATTTCACTTATTTATCACGTTATATTTTATTGAATGTATATATATTATGATTGAATGTACGTAATTTTCTTTAAAATGTTAATAATAATAATTTTAACGACAATCGTGACAAAATGTATGTAAGTATTTGAGGATCTTGATTTTAAAGTCTGTTTTATTTTCGTTGATCATAATCGATTGTCTTATCTTGTTCACTTTGACTTGATAAATCCAATCCCACGATGGGGAGCTACAGCTGGCTGATCATTGTCTGTACTTTAGTACACACGTTTGCTCAAGTACCGTTGGAGGATAAGATATGATACTATCAGCAGATCAGCAGGCCTACTAATATTTCGATCATATTTAGCATCATGTTATACTCTATGGCATCCCCATCATTGGCAATCAGTCGAGTCAGTATGTGGAAAAGTGATTCATTCATTGTGAAGTATAAATAATAGTCTGAAAATGAGGCCAGGTCGATAACGCAGAACAATGTTTAAGTTAGCCAAATTATTTAATGAAACATCTCGTACGACATACATATAAGTCGAGATACCCCAATGGTTAGGAAAATGGGCTCGTGACTACTCGGCCGTGGTTCGAATAACAGCGCTTCTGGTAGTTATCTTTTAGTGTGTTCTTATGGACAATGCACTTTATCGTGACTGCTTCACTTTATGTGTATAAATGGGAACCTGCGAGGTGTTACTATGTCATCCGCATACACCAATATAAATATACGGGACCCACGTATATATAGCTAAGATAAGAACACCAATGACCGGGGTAATACTGTCAAAGTGCGTTGAGATCTGGTTGATATGTAATATAAAAACTTTACTCTTTTGTATTATATAAATTTAATTTTCTTCATATATTTCAGAGTGACCTCCTCATTCTGCTAGATATTATGAATTATAAATATATTTCACATTGACCCTCTCCACAATGTAATATTTATTTTCTCCATTATTTCAGCTTTGTTTTTCTTCAAGCATTTTCAAACCAATTTTACTGCATTCTTTCTAGAACTTGTTCATTTGCTATTGTAATTTCCCCATATAATCTGAGAAGATGGCTACATCATCTGCAAACCCAAGGTTGGATATTAACTCTCCATCAATATTCATTATGTCATCTTATATGTTGGCTTTCAGAAAAAAATAATCTAGAAGGGTATATAGCTGTGAAGATTTTTTTAGAAATTGTGTCTCCTTGCCGAACTCTTCTCGATATTTTTAACTCTGTTTATATTTCCTTATCTATATTAATTTTAGAAGTGGCGTCTATATGAATGGCTTCCATGATGCAATACACTTAACCAATCTACGCACATCTACAATACACTATGATGATAGTTGTAAAACATGTATGTGGCTGTTTATAAATGTGAGACTCCGATTTCTTCAGTTTCCGCCCTTTTCGTGGATATGTGTACGGTAGACAACACGGGAAACGCTTAATCCTTGACAAATTATAAAACAATGGCATATATATATATATATGTGTGTGTGCATAATATATATAATACATATATATATTGATATACATAATGTATTACTATACATGCATTATCGTTTAATACATCAGGTACACAATGTCCTCTTGGGTGGAATGCGACAACAACGCGATGCTACTTTTCTCCCAATGTGAGGCACTCGTGGCAAAATGCAAATACATATTGTTCTGCACTAGGAGCATCGCTACTAGTCATTGAAACAGAGCTGGAGTTGGCTAGTGTACCTGAATCATTGATAGCCGGTTGGATCGGCTGTACGGATCTTGATAACGAAGGTGTGTTTGTATGCAATGGAAACACCAACATAGAGTACACAGCCTTTGGTGAGTACAGGATGTTTGTAATAGCTGTTTTTAGTATTCATTTTGTAATGAAACTTTTGTCGCGTAGCGATTACTAAAATGTTAATAGGGCCTATGGTATTTGATTTCTAGGTGCCTTGTATATAATAGCCGCAACTCCTTAACATGTTGAACAAGTTTTCTGAATAAAATTTTACAATACTTAATCTCCATAACTTAAATAGCATAAGTATTGATTGATGGATTGGTTAGGTTTTCAGTCCATTTTCAAAGAACAAATTGTATGTGCCTTTTATAGAGCCATTACTCTTTTTAAAGTTGTCAATATTATAATTACAATTTAGCTTGTTTGTTATACGATACATGCGGTATCTGATTGCATACTTAAACATAAATATTGAATATAACTATACACATAAACACAACATATATCATTGTATGTATCTTATAATATCACTGGATGTCACATTACACTCCGTCCAACAATTGATTACATTTAGTCATTAAACATTATTAAACATAGCCCCCTATATTTGATAAATTTATGTTTGTCTCCAACAGTATACATAATTGTACTCAAACTAATTACAATGTGTTCATTCTGATTTATATAAATATATGTGACCTATATTTTTTTTAAATATATATAAGAGGGGGAATATGATATGTTTATGTAGGTGTTAAAGTTTTGATATGATATTTATATTATGTTATTGTAGATACCGAATATTCATATTAGCATTCTGTGTTGTACATATAACTTTAAAAATACAAATTTCTCAGATATAAATGTTCATCATCTTGTAAGAAATTTTCAGCAAATGCCTTACCCCAAACGATAACAAATTATATATGATTTTAAAGATATTTAAATACATAATTATAATATTCCATAATTTCAACTTCCCCCCCAAAAAAATACGTTACGCTGCTTTTATAGTGGTCGGGTCAAAATTATATTATATTATATAAATACATTTATTTCCTGAGAATACTTCATTCATCGGACATTTTAAAAACAAATTGACAACTTTCAAAATATAATGGACGATAAATGAACCTGGGACCTCGATCCAGTCTATCATATGGTAACCGAAACTTTGGTTGCACCATTGGCAACAGTGGTTTGCCGGGAACATATCATTGATTACATTGATCAAAATTAAGTTTTTACTTCTTGGACAATTGTTGCTGTTTGAGTAGTTTCCGCATCCGTAAGGATTCACGACTATCGGTCGAAAATTTAAATTCGAGTTTTGTGTGGTAGTTTGAATATACACATACCATGTGGATAGTACTGCCGGGACTAAAGGGTTTGGTTGAATGGGGAGGATAATTTATAACTTCCCATTATAATTAGTGTAATTATGTTGAACAAATCAATATCAATGGATGCCCTACAGGCGTGTCGCCGCGACCATGAAAATACAATTGACTCAGAGATGTCCATAGGGTGCATATAATAATTAACAATTGACAGGTAACCTAGACAGACAATACAACTCCAGAAACTCCCATGGCTGCAATCTACTTAGTGTATTTTCGATAAACTCAATATGTTTTAATGTAATTCTTTTAACGATAGTCGTCTGGACTATTTTCTTAGAAATATTTATAAATAAGCATTATAAATTGAATATAATATGAAGTAGTACTGTTATTATGAAGAATCAACAAACGAAATGAAATGTTAGGAATGCACGAACGAATTATTATACTTAAATAATTGACAATATATGTTAGCGATAATGTAAATATACTATGCAATCTACACTAAAAAAATGTTGTTGCTATTCAACAGTATGGCTGCCTGGTGAGCCTAATAACGTGGGAGAAGAGGATTGTGTTCATATTTCGCATCGTCGTGACAACTTAGGAATGAATGACATCCAGTGTCGTCAAGAGTTACCCTTCACTTGCGAACAATCTCTTCGTAAGTACTTTTATTTTTATCTATAAAGCTAGAACTCAATAAATACCTTTTGTATGTTTGTATGTAAAAACGGCTAAGAGGCAGGCAGTCCTCGACCACATCGACGTGACAAATGCACTGGGTCGGGTGTCAATTAATTGTTTAAATTCAATGCACGGAAACGTCAACTTCCATAACATAATATTATTAATAATGGACAGTGATGCCTCGATAACATCATACAACTATTATTTAACCCTTGAATTACAAAATTACCCACAACATTATTTATTTATGGCTATTATTCGTATTCCAAGGAGAACCCATCAAAAGATGAATAAAGGGAACGCGCGGAAACTTTGATAAAAAATATTAATAATTATGAAGAGTGATGCTTCGATAACATCATACAACTATTATTTAACCCTTGAATTACCAAAGGGACACTGGTTAGATGCTATTATGAAAAAAGGGATGTTACCTACGGTAGTCAGAGTATTACATAACATGTTATAAACTTTCAAAGTAGCCCCGGTTTACGGGATGTTTTGAGGGATGTTTTGAGGGATGACAAATACGTTGCCCATGAACCTGACTAATGGTGATGCGCGACCTTAAGTGTGCGCAATTTTCGCTTTTACCTTTATCATTGCTGACCAAAGTCTGCATACAATTTTTTTTCTACTATTTCGTTGGACACTTTCAACAAATGTTGTCCTTATATTAAGATATGCCCTAAACTTAAATATGAAAAGTATCCTTGTATTACTTCTGGGATTTTTAAATCAATTATATTTAAAAACAAACTTTATTATACATACAAAGAACGTCCTAATCTAATTCATAACTTACCTATACAAAATACATAAATATTTTTAAGAAAATGCACTTTACCAATCTGATACAAACGAATAAAGGAAACTCTGCGCAGCGCAGCTGTGGAAAATTATTAACAAACTTCTTCATAAAAAGTCAAATGTCAACACAAATAATGTTTTTGCATATGCGATGGGTTGTCCTTAAATGATGATGAGATTGCTAATAGATTTGTAAATTAGTTTTCTACTCTTGCAACAAACTTGGCAGACAAGTTACCCGCGGTCAGTCACTCTCCCTTAAGTTATATTAAAAGTAACATTCATAACTCTTTATTTTCTATCCAGCTGATATTAGAACAGGTCAAATTATTTATTCTTCACCTAAGTAATAGTAATAGTGATGGTTATGATCATATCACTAATAATGTTCTAAAGCACGTTGTTAATTTTATATCGGTACCACTATCTCCTATAATAAATCTTTCTTTTTCAAATGGTTCTTTTCCGAGTGAACTCCAAATTTCTAAAATTATTCCAATTTTTAAAACTGGTGACAAGAAATAATTTTCAAATTATTTGTCTATATCGGTGTTGCCATCGATTTCCAATTTTTTTGAACGTCTTACCTATACGAGACTTATCATATTTATAACCAAACACAATTACATACTTTACACAGATAAGTATGGATTTCGTCAGAATCATTCCACATAATGGCAGCTTTAAGTCTTATTGACACAGTTTCGACTGGTTTGGATAATAGACTTACCATAGCTGCAATTGTTATTGATCTATCAAATGCTTTTGATACTATTGACAATACAATTTTGATGAAGAAATTATTTGCATATGGGATTCGTGGTACTGCATATAATTTGTTTTGTGACTATCTTCATAACATATGTAACTATGTACATGATTATTTTTAATTTATTTCATTTTTATTTCAACATTTCATATCAGGGTAACTTTTTTAGCCATTGGCTAATCTTCCAGAAAGCCCTGCGACGAACGGACAAGGGGATAGAGGGGAAAACCGGAGTTCCCTGAGTAAAACTTCTAGTTGTAGACATGGCCATCCCATTTGCACGTCCGACCGGGAATCGAACCCGGTCGCAGTGGTCCAAGAGCGTAACGCTTCCACTACGCCACAGCCTTCTCCTTGATTAATCTTCTAATCGTTTATTTAGCAACATCGGTGTTCCACAGGGTTCTATATTAGGACCATTATTATTTATTCTCTACATAAACGATATTAATAATTCATCTGAAAAATATAACTTTATATTATTTGCCGATGATACTACCGTTTTTCATACAAAATGGTACTTGCTTTTTCACCTATTTAGTTATATAATTAAAAGTGGCAAAGTGCCAACTTGTAAATCAAGTTTGACTAATAGGCCTATGCAAGTAAGGTGCTTGTGCCTTCAATTTGCGCCCACATTTTTGGGAATAACCAGTTTAGCTATGGGAATGATTAATTATACAAAACATATTATCATGATCGGACCCCCTGGCTAGACGCCGATCCAGGGGCTCCAAGGGGTCCGGATTTTTTCCTATTCAGGGGTGATTTTTTTAATATGCCTAAATTTCAGGCTGAAATTACTATTATAATGCATATCGTTTGTTTTTCACGAGTCTCACGACTGGACGATAAGCATGTTTTTTATTCACAGATGTCAGGAAAACGCGGCATCTGACAACTCGACTTCTCAAATATCTGTGGGACAGAAAACACCATGCATACGTCACCCTGCCAAGAACTTCGGCGCCATCGGTCGCAGTTCGGGCTTCGCCATCACTTGCTGCCATTGCCAAAAACGATTGAAACTGGCTTCTTCTAGCCTAACATACTCCCCTCTCCCCCACTGGAAGCATCCCGTCCCCTTCCCCATCAGACAATTCCTGGGGACATGCCACGAGGTCCCATCACGTGGGCCTATCAGTCAACCGTACCGGTACCGATACTTATAATAACAATTAAACATTGTGTTGTTATATACACAGTCATACAAAATACACGGGAAACCACATTCCGAATGTTTGCTCATGTGATTGTTTGCCTGTGATCCACTGTCCTTCTTGCTCAAGAACGCAGTTACAAAAGTAAAATTACAAATATCACATAGGATGGAAATTTCACTTTAAACATCGTTATTTGGCATTGAATTTTACAAACATGGAACCAGGGACTCAGGATTATCATTATAATAATGAGAAACTGAAAGTAACGTAAAATACATTTTACTAACAAATATTAATCATTTATGTCAGTTATTGTACATAATTATATACATGAAAGGCCTATGTTATGTTTGAAATTACAATATAATAGGTCTATTAATACAAACAAATGACAACATGTAAGTCGACCACAAGTTCCAGAAGGCAAAAAACAATACAATTGCGGAATTGGGAAACAGTTGTAAAGCATTCTACTTCTACTTCAATAGCCTAATGATACTCCTTATAGTCCGAAAACATCACAATGAGGACATGATTGCGATATCAAAGAATATGATACCACCATGTCTCAAACAAATATTAATGCATGGCGGTGTCTGACACCTCAATTCCCGATACATGTCTTGAATGACGTTGGTGAGCCACACATAGTTGTTTCTGCAGGCAGAGTATTCCAGTCTCTTATTGTCTTTGGACGAAAACTATTCTGGTATTGATTGCCATTTGTTTGGATTTGTATAAATTTAATCCCATCACTGTGTCTTGTTGACCTAGTCTTCATATTGACAAAATGGGTACATTTTCTTCCGAATTTCAACAGTAACCGATTATAAAGGTGATATTTAGTATATGGCAGTAACTATTTATAATACAACACCTGTAGTTTGCTTGCGGGGCCTGCGGGCTATTTGCGGGCACATGCGCTCACAAGCGGGCACATGCGGGCACATTGTAGGAAGACCATGTGTGACATATATGTCTTGTGTACTGTGTAGACCTAACGTTAAGCCTACGTATGTGAAGTATGTCACTGGCCTATACATTTTACATTTTCCACATTGACGCATGTGCCTTGTTCAATATTATAGATTATCAAAAGTAAATTAACAATTTTTGAAAAATGAATTATATATATGTTTTAGATAGATAATTATGAGTAATATAGTAAACATTTAGAAGCAAAATGAATTGCCAGTGTGATAATAATCGTGATTATAGTGAAAATGTGACTTTATAATAGTTATCTTTTATTTGTCTGTTGGTATGTGTTCTCCAATCTCCACTGAGGTACGAGGCACTGTAAGCATTGGGATATTGTTGTGAGATGTAGGTCTATTAGCCATACCGACTCTACTCAGTCAAATTGCGGAATTATGTTTCGTCTTCCACATTCTGTAATCAAATTTAACGGACCCTGCTATAACTTAGCAACAACGAACTTGATAAATAACACACCACTGGGATAGACCACAATATCACAGGAAGTCGTTAAAACGGATAACAGCTACAGAAAATGCAATGAAAGAGAGTGTATTATAAGCTGGTCTTCCCGGTTTTGCTGTGTTGGACTCGGGAAGTCTGCTCTAATGGGGAAATTATGGCATGGCGGTGGTTTATATTTAGCACCAAACGGTGAAGTGGCCATCTGTGATGCAAACGGTATCAATCCGCCCTACTGTTTAACGCTTGGCTGGTGCGTATACATGTGGGAACACATTGTGATGACTGTATCGAATACAGACTTCCAGGTACGCAAAGACGTATATGGCAAGCCAAATGTTCAAGAATAGATAATCTTGGTTTATCGACCGATAAGTAAACCAAGATTATCGACCGAAAAACCAACATTATCGATCGATAAACCAAGATTATCGATTGACAAACTAAGATTATCGAACGATATACTAAGGTTATCGATCGACAAATAAAGATTATCGATCGATAATCTTGGTTTCTCGATCGATAAACCAAGATTATCGAATTATTAAACATTTGGCTTACAAGTCATATGGCTCTCTAGCTCAAAATCTAATCGCACTTGTTATGGAAATTTTTAAGTGCCATAATTGGTCAACTCGTTAGCTATCCGACGAGGGGTTGCATGAGCCTGCCGCAAACTAATACAAGGCGCCATAGACCCTGGCATGCGCCCACATTAGTGTGTAAGTCAATGGAGCAGCTATAATGGTGGTGCACACCATTAATATTCATTTTACTCAAAACCACGGGCAGTCTTTTCGCCATTTTTGTCAGATTGAATTAAAAATGCAACCAAATGGTCAAACATTGTTACTTAACCCTTTGACTGCCAACTTAATTCCAGCAGTACCGGCAAACACCAAACGACAGCGCACGTGCTGATCATCTGTGTGCCGTGTGTGTCAGTGCGTGGCCGACTCTCTTAGCTGCGCACAGGGTTAAAGGCATTCGCATGACGTTAGCGTATCCATGGCATATTCGGTGATTGGTGTGCTACAAAAATCTCGGAAGCCTGGGCAGCTTCGAGCCGCGTGTCAGAGCGACCAGACGTGTTTCGTTTTCACTGCCGTCGGCGCGTGTTAACACGCTTCTGGCAGTCAAGGGAAATAAATTTTGTGGAAAAAAATATCATTATGACATTATTTCATATTTTATGGGGAAAATACTGTTTTTGGTCATAATAGGCCAATATAACCCCCAATATGACCCCCTGCATGTATGGTGAAAAATTGCCATATTTTATATTTGACAACTATTTTATAACAATTAATGACTCTTGTGAACTGCCATAGTAGTAAATAACAGCTGAAATCATTTGTGAAAGTGGCGTATTCAGGTCAAAAGAAGATACCAGGGTGCGCACCACTATTAGCTGCTCCATTGACTTACACACTAATTTGGGCTCATGCCAGGGTATCTGGCGCCTTGTATAAGTTTGCGGCAGGCTCATGCAACCCATCGTCGGATAGCTAACAAGTTGACCAATTATGACACTTAAAAATGTCCATACCAAGTGTGATTATATTTTGAGCTAGAGAGCCATACATAGAATCAGTTAAATATGTCTTTTAATCCCAAAAATGTGAAATTACTCTGCCTTTCCACTAATATTATAAAATATGTCAAATTTATGGCCAATCTTCTTCAATTCTACAGAACGTGTACCCCAAGTAATCTACTTCAATATTTGGATACCATCACTGTAGGGACAACGTAGACAAATACCTCGTAAATGCAATTCAACATGTTTTTAAGGACTATATTTTGAGGAATGACAAATATGTTGCCCATGAATCTGGCTAATGGTGGTGTGCGACATTAAGGATGCGCTTTTTTGCTTTTACCGTTTAATTATTTGAATAACATACTCCTCGTAATTCCGAGCAAGACTGTGGACTTCATTTTTAATTTGACTTTATTGTTTTTCTGTCAATCAGAATTTAAGATGACCCTTACACCCTAAAATTAGTGGAAAAATAGTGGAAATATAGTGTTAGTGAAGCATGTACCACATCATGCAACTTCAATGTAGTACTGACATGTAATATAATGATTTAGTTGATTGATTGACTATTTAGTATTTAAAACATGTTTGTGGTTAATACCTACTTTAATTATACCTAAATATTTAATTTACACTCGGTTTACAGGACATGAAGCATATGTCACATTTTGGATACCGATTTACACACTGTATAAAGTTCATACACACTAGCTAGGCCTAGCCTACATTAAATGAACACACATATTTTGAAAAATGTATCCGGAATCTAACATCGACTGTCTTCTTAAATATTTTCCAATCAATTCAGGTTGAATGGTGGTGTCAAATCACTCGAGCAAATAATCTTGAAAAATGGGGATACTTGCACAGCCATTTATACTTCCTCTAACCTGAATATGCACTTTCACAAATGATTTCAGCTGTTATTTTCTACTATGTCAGTTCACAAGAGTCATCAATTGTTATAAAATACTTCACAAAAAATAAGGTAATTTTTCACCATACAGGGGGTCATATTGACCTATATATTTGAGATATATGCTGGAAAATGTGAATTTTGACCCAAAACAGTATTTTTCCCATAAAAAATGAAATAATGTCACATTGATGAATTTTCCCCAAAATGTATTGAAGTAACAATATTTGACCATTTGGTTGCATTTGTAATTAAATCTGACAAATACGGTGGAAATAGGGGTTTTGAGTAAAATAAACCACCATTAGCTGCTCCATTGACTTGCTAACAAGTTGATCAATTATGACACTTAAAAATCTCCATACCAAGTGTGATTAGATTTTGAGCTAGAGAGCCATACATATAATCAGTTAAATATGCCTCCTTAACTACTGTCAAAATGAGAAATTACTCCGCCTTTCCACTAATATTAGAAAATATGTCAAATTTATGGACGATCTTCCTCATTTTCACAGAACGTGTACCCCAAGTAATCCATTTCAATATTTGTATACCATCACTGTAGGGAAAACGTAGACAAATACCCCGTAAACGCAATTCAAAATGTTTTTAAGGACTACATGTCGGAACCCAGCTGCTATTAAAATTATGGCAAAGAATATTTTTTATTGACTTGACCCATTGTACTGTTGACAA
>JAODAI010193185.1:0-10630 GCA_027575025.1 Scotoplanes globosa | reverse complement strand
TTAGTGGTTGGTTAAGTGGGTGTAGACAGAGGGTGTTCTTATAGAGTATGTCTTGTTGGAAGATTGTCACTAGTGGTATTTCTCAATGTTCTGTGTTGGGTCCATTGTTGTTTGTTGCTTATATTAATGATTCATACAATGCTGTGTGTAGTTCATGTATCAAAAAGTTCGCTGATGAAACTAATGTTTATGGTGAAGTTTGCTCTGAGGTGGATGCGACTAGGTTTCAGTTGAAGATGGATAGTATTTTTAACTGTTCGGATCATTGGGTATGTTTTTCAACGTCAATTAATATAATAGTATGCATGTTGGTAGTCGGAATAAGCACAATGTTTATAATGTCAATGGTATACATTTAGCGGTTGTATAGGCGGAGAATGATTTGGGTGTTCATTATAATTATTTGTTAAAGCCATCTAAGTAGTGTATCGATTCTGCGAGGCGAGCTAATTTGATTTTAGGGTTGATTATACGTCATTTTCAGTACCTCCAAAAGGATATTGTTGTTAGATTATATATGCAGATGGTTAGGCCTATTTTGAAGTATGCTATTCAAGCCTGGAATACATTCTTAGCTAAGGATATGCTTATTTTTGAGCGTGTTCGAAGAAGGGCTACTAAATTAGTTAGTTCCGTTAGTTATCTTCGTGTTCGTGGTGATCTTATTGAGGTATTTTAAAAAAATCATGGTTTTGATAAGTTGAAGTTCGATGATTTATTTACGCTGTCTGATTATTCTGGTACCAGATGTCATAGTCTTAAGTTACGTAAGGAGTATTCTAGGTTACTATCTTAGACAGTTTTCCTTCTCTCAGAGAGTTCTTGAAGAGTGGAATGGCTTGCCAGAGTCATTGGTTCACGTAGTTAGTGTCAATGCATTTAAGAATGGTTCGCTGGTTCGCGTAGCTATGGTCAATGCCTTTAATAATGGTCTTGATATGTATTTTGTATGACTGTCGAAGGGTTTACGATGTACACTGGGTGATGGAGTATCATGATAATATTATGATGACTATGTCCTTGCTGATCCTTTATTACTTAAGTTAACTTAACTTAACACATATGTTGACTGTATTGATGTTGTCCCAAAGTAACCAAGTTAATACATAATAATTCTGGTGTATGACATTATTTTGCTACAGGTCGACTGGCAACATATTTTACAGAACGGATTAGTGATATGCACGCTAGAAATATTAACATTCCTATCTGCAAATAGCGAATATTGGTACACTATTCATTTAGTAATAAATTGCCTAAGCTCTCATGTTCCATAGCTATTAATAAGTTACCATTACATGTAAAACAAGAAGGGGTTCCATTCCAGGTTCCTAAAATAAAGTTGGTAAGGTTATGTTCAGGCAAGTAACTTATGCATCGTGGTTAAACAATATCATATTCCTTGTTAAAGATTCGACTTTGTTTTCGGTTAGAGCTGGGCCGCAAGGCGTCGCTAAACCAGGTTCAATAGGAATCTCGACGACGTTGGTCGAGGCCGCTGCGTCTTCTGCGGAAGCCAAAGCTCCTATTGTTCTCTATGAGTGGCCATCTCGTGGAGATGGCCGTCGTGACAGGGTCAATCGGCTTCTAAAGCCTTATTTGCTGGGGTTCCTGTTCAGGATATCCTGAAGGAGGCAGCTTGGAAGACTCCGTCAACTTGTGTTGCTTGTTACCTAATGGTCACGCTAGGAACAGAAGCGGCTTTTGGTCGTGCGGTTCTTGCGGTTCCTGCCCGTATACCGGTCCTCCCACCGTCACTGCCGGTGCTAGACTAGTGGCATTAAGGATGTTGTTATGGTAAGTATACGTATATGAAGTGAATTCCTCAAAACTTACTGGTTTGGGTATTCATAAATAGACTATATTTACCCTAACATTCCCGCCGACCCGCCCCCGATTTTTAAGGGGCAGATTTTCGTACTTTATCTGTTACTTTTACTTTGATTAAGGTCTAATAAAGGTGTGATATTGAGAGGATTATTTATCACAGGTTCTCTAAGGAACTGTGAGCCTTTATCATTTAATCATTTTCTGTTCCGTATACAACTCTAGATAGTAGTTTAAGGTTTTAAGTTTAGCACTAGACCAAGTCGAGATTTTATTCATGACGAATGATATGCGGTAATTTTGACGGATTTATTTTTATGTGCTTAGACCGACGACTGTTGAGTCGGTCAAACGAGTCGATTAAAGTGAGAGTTATTTTTTAGTACAAATATGTTTCAGGATGTATGTGTTCATAAAGAGGACTATACTCTCCTCTATCGGGCAGAGCTCCTATCTGGGTATCTAGACTAAGGCCGGCCGAGAGGCGGGGCCTAGGAGGCGAAGCCTAGGATGTCGCGAGACCGATAGGGGAGTCTAGGTGTGTAATGTTCTCGATGTCATGGGGAGTAGATTAGGAGAGGCATTAATGATGTTGTTAGGGTAAGTATAGTCTATTCGTGAATACCCAAACCAGTAAGTTTGGGGGATTTTGTTACAAATGTCTATAATAAAACTAAAGTGACGTCACACCTGACCCATTGGAGTACAAATATAACCAGGTATTTAGCTTGTAAATACATTTTATCTAAAAAAATATAAGATGTGTCGTTTGTTTGATGGAGGTGAAAGGTCAATGGACGTCAACAACTGAATACATTCATGCATGCCTTGCAAACATGGTATGTCAAACAATAATAGTTATTATAAAGTTCATTCCAGGCATGTTGATAGACATATAGATCCGGTCATTCCTCATACCGATTATGAACTTGATGATCAAAATTCAACCTGAACTTACTAATATATTTTCATATATTTATTTTGGCATCCAGAGGGTGCTTCTTCAGAATACACTGAGTCATTTGAATAATGATATAGTTAGCATAGCTCTGGTTGCGGACATACCAATCACTTTATATTATTATAATTAATTCAAAGATCATCTATTTTCGTAAATTTGTATGAAAGTGATTGGAGTAATCGTAATTTGTACTTATTGGCAAAAGTAAGTGACAGCTGGATATGTAATGTAACATGCATAGTATAATGAGTTTGGTTTTAGATAAAATAATTATTAATTACTAACATATAATATTCAACATTTCGGTTTTAGCGCCGTTATACTATTTTTCTAGTCAATGATCCATACTGTTGGTGGTGCTCTGATTCCATATTATGTTCATCAGCCGAGAACCCGAGGCAATCACATGATGCATATCGTTTTTAGATAATTTTGGTACATGACCCAACCCACCTCAGAAAGTCCGCGAAGTTTTCATTTTTTTAATTATAGGTCAATTATCAATATTTTTGTGGAAAGCTTTATACACTGAAAACAAAAATAACATTGTTGAAACGTATTTGTACACAATGACGTCCACCATAAGTCACAACATGTTTTCCGGGTAACGCATATACAAGTTGTGACGGAACGGAATGATAAATATCAGGAAAATTTGAGAATCAGATGATATTGTCGCTATTTTCAAAGTGTAATTTCCACCATGCACTACATTTAGTTGCCCCTCAATTTATTGGCAAAATAATTGTGAAATTATTTAGACTTCATTAACTTTAGTAGTACATTTTAGCTTAAAAAAATAAGTATATGTGGCGGGATGGAATATGGGGGGATGGAAAATTGTAATTCACACTAAACGGACGGATATATTTGAAAACATTCTGTCCCGCCACACAGAAAAATGTTTAAAATGCTCATATTTGAGGGAAAAAATATATAGCACTTTACATAAATAATATCTTAAAGTGCTTTACAAAACGCAATAAAGAAAATAATTATTGAACAGGAGAGTTTTGATATGTCTTTGGACTGGTAGTTTTCTAATGCATGGTATAACAAGGCTAAGGCGTTCCAAAGTTCGGAATGTTTATTTGTGAATCCGAATTATTATTTTTAACCAGTAGTACAATAGGTAAAATGTATTGGTTTGATAACGCTTTACTCTTTGGTGTGATGGAACCATTTTATAATTTGGTCCTAAATTATTTTAAAATTATATTAACTTGGATTTAAAGGAATATAAACTCATAAATGTATAATTAGGAGACTTCTACCAAAGAAGCTTGTTAAAATTTGGTAACGGAAAGCATTAGACATACATGAACCGCCAATAATGGAACATCAGCCATACCGAAACAATTTCTGCTATTAAAGCCTAACAACCTAACATATATGTTATAAACCCGTAATCCTAACACGTTTTTATAATATGAATGCGTTATTGCAGTTCGAACATTAAACATATGCATGCCAGAAATCTATTCATATATACATTCGAAGCTGTAATCAGTCTCCGCCATAACCACACGCAGGGAAGTTGATACACATATTGATACACAGATTTTGCCCCTGGACTTGCATGAACTGAGCCACATACAACTTCCTATAGTATATATTAATACTGTCATGCCTTTGATTATGGCGTACAAATCAAATTATATTTCCTTTTGCGGGTTCTTTGTGTTGAATTTACCGGAGATGTACATGCAAATAGTACCCCGCCCTACCGTAACTCTTTTGTTTTTGTATTGTGAATATAGCCAACGGAAACACGCACATGTTACAATTGTGTCATTGTCCCAAATATGCTCACAAGGGAGCACATCACCATTAATTTATCCATTGACTTACACACTAAACTGACCATCTTCGGGGATCTCCCCGCTCTTGCCGAAATTAAATTGGGCTGTATACTGTTTTTATTTTTGTAGACAATATATTGGCCAATCATGGCACCTAAAAAATTCCATACCAAGTGTGATTAGATTTTCAGCTACAGGTCGTTGAACTTTTTTATACCCTTTGCCGAGTCACTGACTTGCGTTTAGTCAGTATTAGTCCGCCATATCTTGGCTATAAAAAAATACCCTAAAACTTGACCGATCATCCTGCTTTTCATTCTACATATATTTCAATTTATGTACTTTAGCATCCACAAATTAGGGTATAACAAATCTTGCCCATGAATATGTAGCTAATGGTGGTGTGCTATCTTATGATAGACTAGTGGGAGCTAGACCAGTGGGAGCTTGGAATTAGCTGCCATCTTGGATTTATATTGGATCATATTTCAAAAACATGAAGTGATCATATTACAATATATGACAAGGTCATATTATCTACTAATATCAGTATGCTAAACCATTGATTTAGTAGAAAAATGGGGAGCCATCTTGGAAATTGCGGCCATCTTGGATTTATCCTGGCTAAAATGTATATTAGATAATATGCAGTGATCATATCAACATAACATGTGACAATGTCATATTATCTACTATATAATTTCAGAGCATACTTCCACTATATTTTTTCTACCTTTTATATGTTATTTGGATATAATTCCCACTAAGATCGTTTCTGTTGCATTTTGTCTATGGTGTTTTCTAGTAAATTGATTTTTTGGTCAATCGTTCAATTACCCGTCTTCAATACTGAGGAATACCAATTTTGCGAGCCGTCACACAGACAGTATTGTAAGTAAAGGGTATGACACATTGCATAGATATTAGCTATGCTATGCCACGGTGATACCGAAACATGGGTGCTCTATGTTCATATACCTCACACGACTACTTTATCTATTTGTCCTTGGATTTTTTTCCATACATTATATTTTTGTACTTTCACTTCCTAACATAGTATTAACGTTACTACTTATTGGCATTTCATTAAGCCTGGGGCCTTCGTGGTCTATTAATCTAACTTTGCTCAGAGCCTTATGTAACGTGTTGTCGTTAGACTATTTCCAGAGTCAGACTGCATTAGCTCCACTAATCTAAACTCACGGCTCGGTTGCGTGTAGTTATTTTAATAGGGGTCTACTGTCCTACATTGTTAGACTATTTAAATGATCTTATAAATTCTGGAACCTATTTTCGATTAGGACTGAGAGTGTCACTGCATTTGATGGGAACAGGGGTTGTTTAAGGCATCGGAATCACGGTAGCCATGGAACCTGAAAACACAGCCGATTTATCGGTTTACGGTCCAGCCATCATTGTGAACAGGTGAAGGGTGTTCTCCTTCCTGGTGTTCCTTGATATTGGTGCGACTCTTCATAGTTTAATTCGATTGAATTATTTTATAAAGAGAGGACCGGTATTTGTCCTCTTCTAAGTTATTGATGGTCGGTACCTATATACATATTTTTATTTTATATTTTTTATATATATATTTATACAAGTCGTTATTTTTACCTTCTCCATTGATCTTCTGCGGGACAGACTAACATGTAGATCAAATACTAGTAACCTCATTGTTAATAAAAAGGTCAGAAGACTTTAAGTCAAGGTAAGCTAAGTAAGAAGGGATCAGTAGGGACATAGTCCTCGCAATATGATCCTGAACCTCCATCAACCCTGGATGTGGACATCCTGCACCCTTCCACAGTCACAACAATATTTACCAAGACTATTGTTAAAGGCATTGACATTATCCGCTCGAACCCACCGACTCTGGCAAGCCATTCCACTCATCAACAACTCTCTGAGAGAAGGAAAACTGTCCTAACATCTAATCTGGAATAATCATTACCCAATTTAAAACTATGAGATCTAGTGCCAGAATAACCAGACAGCGTAAATAAATCATCGAACTTCAACTTATCTTATGCATGAACAATTTTAAATACCTGAATAACATTACCACGAACACGACGATGTTCCAAAGTTGTAAGCTTTAGATAAGTCAATCGTTGCTCGTACGACAGAGAACTAAAGGAACTAAATAATTTAGTAGGCTTTCTTTGAACACGCTCCAGAACTACCACAGCCTTAGCTAGGAACGGATTACAAGCTTGAACAGCATACTCCCGATGAGACCGAACCATCTTTCTGTACAACCTAATAAGAATATCTTTGTGGAGGAACTTGGTATGACGTATATCATCAACTCTAAAATCCCATTCTCTCTCCTCGCAGCTTCGATACGCTGTTTAGATGGCTTCAATGAAGAATCCAATACCACAAAACGCTAAATTGTCCTACCATTGACATTAAACACATTATTCTTATTCCGACTACCGACATGCATAACCTTACATGACTTATCGACGTTGAAAAACACCAGTTAAAAATACTATCCAGCTCCAACTGAAACCCAATCGCGTCCTCCTGCCAACAAACATCACCATAAACCTATAGTGTCATCTGCGAACTTTTTGATACCATGAACTACACACAGCAACATCTAGACCATTAATATAAGCAACAAACAACAACGGACCCTGCAGGACAGAGCCTTGAGGAACACCACTAGTGACACTCTTCCAGCAAGACACATAATCGCCAATAACCACCCTCTGCCTACATCCACTTAGCCAACCACAATCCACCCAAGCAGAGAACCCCTGACACCCAAACCCTCTAATGTAGACAAGAGTCTCTTATGAGGCATTTTATCAAAAGCCTTTTGGTAAAAAACACCACATCAACAGAAAAGCACCACATCAACAGAAAAACATCACATCAACAGATTTCCCAACATTCAAAGACCCTGTAACATCTTCAAGAAATTCCAGAAGATCTATCAACCAATCCATCATTTGTAAGTATCAATAAACGACCGATAGACAGATAGGCCTATACCAGCAATATGTATGGTCGCCGCGGTGCAGGTGTATGAAGATTATGGTGAACTTTGGTGATTCGCCGAAATAAGAAATCCTTAAAATGAACAAGAAGGCTTCATCAAGTTATACTTTTGACATTACGTAATTAGTACTAGCGAAGAAACACCACTTTTGATTTGAAAACATTTATTTTGATTTTGAAACACTTATTATTGTCGAACGATTTGCATAGAAATTGTATCTGAAGACATGTATGAAATCAATACAGATGGAATACAAGTACACCTTTATCACATTTTACCCCATGCATTTGTGCACAATGCATTTATGAATGTAAAACACGATGTACGGTGGTACTGGGATATATATCCCAGACGGAGAAGCAATATATAAGCTAACTTAAACGCATGGATAATTAATATGGCTATCTATAGGGTCAAACGACATGGTAAATACAATATACTATGGTAATTAATTATTATCTTGAAATTTTAAGAGACATAGGAAGAACAATATTTGAGCTACAAGTCTATATATCTCCTGTAAAAAGTTAAATGCAATTATTACTGTCTTGAGGGTTCATCTTGTGTCTGTGTACAGAACACAATCGATATTTGACTATGTGACTAACATTATAAAGAAACTTTACAATCCCTTTAATGCCCCTAACCACCAATGATATATTTTATCCACAATCTGTCCATTTTCATGATATAGAGGCTGGTGATTGCACTCTAAAAACAAAAGAGTGAGAATTCACTCTTTAAGAGTGGTCCCTGGCTACACTCCTTAAAAAGAGTGCGTTCTCACTCGTAAAAGAGTGGGTCTGGACTATTATATTCTAGATCAACTCTTTTTCGAGTGAGAACTCACTCTTTTACGAGTGATAACTCACTCTTTCAAGGAGTGTAGTCAGGGACCACTCTTGAATAGTGAATCCTCACTCTTTTGTTTTTAGAGTGTAGGCCTACCATTCGTATTATAGATAAGACAGAGACAAATAGTCGGAAGACCTTGACGAGGTATATGTTCACGGCGGTTTGTGACCACGAACCCCAGCATATATAGTTAGTGATGACATCTCTCCATCTTTTCTTGGGCCGTCCTCTAGATCTTTTCCCGGTTCTTGGTTGCCACTCCGTGATTCGTTTAGTCCAACGGTTGTTACTCATTGGTGCAACATGACCAGCTCATTTCCACTTTATATTATATAGAGGTGTCGTGGCGCAATGGGCAGTGCTACGTTTTGGTGATCCAAGGATTACTGGTTCGAATACTGGCGTAACCATTTCACTGTGTGTCCCTGTGCAAGGCACTTAATCTCGATTGCTTCTCTCCACCCAGGTGTTAATTGGGTACCTACCGAGGTGAATTCATATCACCGGGCGCTGCTTTCAAGTTAGCTGCTGCCGTTGACGTACTATGTGTGTTCGACGAGTTCACCAATGGCTGGGGAAATGTAAAGGGCTTTGTAACTATGGTATAAAAGGAGGACATTAATATTTACGTTTTCATATCAACATATTTTAGAATGCTCTTCATCCGATCTTTTCTCGTATTGATATGTTTGTGATTTTTTTCCTTTAACGTAATCCCGATCATCTTTCTTTCCATTGCTCTTTGTGTTACTTTAAGTTTTTATCGTATTTAATTTGTCCACCATTGGGCCTACTCATATTAGGTAGTAAGCATTGGTCAAAACACTTTTCATTTAGATGAAATTGGAAGTTTCCTATCACATAACAAATCCTTAATTGTACCTACCAAATGACCACGGCCATCCTTCCTTTATTCTGAGGTAAACACATTCTTTGGTAGAAGTTTGCATTTTCATAGTTAGCGTTGTCATTCATGTCTGGCTTGATACCATGCCATCCATCGACGCACTGGCAATCCGTGTTTTCGGTGGGCTTTTCGTAAGAGGTGTTCTTCCTGTAGCCTTTGTCCGTACCCTGCTGCCAACCCACAAGACAGGAATGGGTGGTATCGGGTTAGAAGGAGAGCATAACTCACCTGCAGATCACGTCAGTGGGTATATGAAGTAGTTGTATATCGAATGACTGCATCACACAGATCATCCCGCCTCGCTTTCGGATATATTCGACAGTTCGTCCGCGGCTGTTTATTTGGTATTCGCTGCTTACCCCCACATCTGGAGGGCTCTCCACTATCCGCCATCCGTGTACGCGATGGGTTGGCGATAGTCGCCCCACGCATGACATGACGTGCTATATATGGTATATAATGTCTGCATAATGAATATATATATATATATATGTATATATCATGTATATAAGTATGTATATATATATGTGTGTATATGCCATGGGTCAATCTCTAACACCTCCGTTTTCGCGACGACCGCACTTTCCTCTGCTATTGGTTTATAATTATATTAAGTCCGGTGGCTTAGTATCGATTTTGGGCGAAATGGTTACACGCCGGATTAAAGCAACAAACTCGGTACTCTTATACTATATGTTCCGGGGAATCTTTCTACAGGGGGGTGCCCGGGCTGAGTGACCTAGGTCAAGGTCAGTTCAAGGTCAAAGGACACCTAGTGTAAATATTACAAATTCTGCGTAAAAGTGACTTAGTGGCAGTGTTTCCTATTAAAATTTCCAGTATAACAAGTTATATGGGTCCGCTAAGGGAAGGCAAGATCACCCCTTATGAAAATAAGGTGGATTATGCCCCCCTATTTTATATTTTTTTAATTTTATTCCTAAAAAATCAAAATAATGGATAAATCATTGCAATATTATAAGTTAGGTTACAAAATTAACTGAAATCAACAACCTAAATGCAAATACATACCACAAATTCAACTGTAGTCCCCTTTTGTCATCTAGTCGAGTGGAGAAAAAATCCGGGGAAAACACCTGGAAAAAAAACTGAAAAATTCCAGGACAAAATTATTATTTTTTTGTTGGGGGTAGGAGGCATGCCACATAATGCCTTCTTACATACCAATGGTGTTATGTATTGCACGTTGGCGTTCAATACAGAGCTGAATAACCTTTGACACAAGCCGATGAGTTGTGAGCATCCAT
>JAODAI010193074.1:0-10632 GCA_027575025.1 Scotoplanes globosa | reverse complement strand
TAACCTTACTAGAAAATCTAATACAAGTACCATCAGGCATGTTCACACCATTAATACCAATTTGACTAACACTTGCTGTAATATATGTGCTGAATTCTTTATGCAAGTAATGTATATTTTTATATAAGAGATATCAGGGCTGCGTAATGTTATAGTACACCCTCTAATTGAAGAGCAAATTTACCTGTAATTTTTTGTTTTCATCTAGTCGTTGAAAAATACATAAGTTGTGTTGTATAGCGTTTTGCATAATTTTTGTTTTCTGCCTATATACTGATGCACTAACAGTAAATATCACTGTTTCATAGTATTGGTGGGATGAATTACTGTTACAACATGCACTTTTTAAATAAAAACATGTAAAATTATTCTTTGTACTTAGATTTTCTGTTTCTTGCTATGGCAGCACAAGTGCTACCTTGACCTGTTTTCTGAATTCGCAATTATGTCAACTTTCTAAAAATATATAACATTGAGGAGTTTCCTCTTATAGCAGAGATGGTATAAGATATTATTTAAGGTAACTCCAATACCATGGGAATTAATTGGACCTCTGCAGGCATGCTTTTCTGTGTAGAAAACTGTACATGCAAAAAGGGTTAAGCTATATTTGTTATTTCTTATCTTATAGAAATTTATGCGGTCACAGCAGCGTGTGTGTGTATGTGAGTAACACTTGCTCATAAACACGATAACCGTTAGTTGAATTGAGTTGATATTCAGTAAGGGTTGCTCTATGGGGCGGTAAGGAAGCCTATTGATTTTGACTATGATACCTCGTATATTAATTAGTAGGCTGGGCCTATTGCGAAAATTGCAAGAAATGGCTCTCTCAATAACCGTAAGTTGGATTGAGTTATATGGGTCGGTTAGGAAGCCTATTGATTTTGACGATGATACCTTGCATATTAATGAGTGGATGGAGCTTTATTTGTAAAATATTGATAGGCTAAAGAGGCTAGGCTATTTTGTAATGTACAGGCTAACTCATTTTTGGGGGAGATTTTGGTAAAATGATATCCTGTGGCCCATGTAAGAATCCTATCTGTTTTCAGCGGTGATTTCATGCATATTAATTAGTGGGCGTATCCTATTGCAAAAATATCAAGAAATGGCTTGTGAACAGGGTATCTCAATAACCGTAGGTCGGATTATGTTGATATTTGGTACATGGATGGCCTGCATAGGAACTGTCGATATTTGCAAAAATGTGCCAATCTTTTTTTTTCTACAGCAATAAAATATATCAGCACCTTAGGGGGAATGACCCCTTGCTCCATGGAGGTTGGAAATGCCAGTGGACTGTAGTACGTAAAATTATTGTTTTCATTAGGTAACTTGGCCTAGCCCTAGCCTGAACGTTAGGCCAAAACAGAAGTGTGATTGTCACAGACATGGTAGAATACAACTTGTGTCAAACATATCAAAATTAAGATAATCTATGGACTTAACCAATACAAGAATACATTAATTTACATTGTCTCACCCTGGCATTTATATTTAGGCCTAGGGCCTATATTTGGAGCTCAATAATATATTTTTTTCTTTTCGTAAAGTTCTTGTAGGCCCAGCTGTTTACTTGTAAATTGTAATGTTGTTTTCAGTATACTAATTGGAAGATCAAAGGCAAAGCATATCGTTGTACCATTCACAGCTATAGCTAGCACTGTAGCAGTACACTGTGCTTGGTAATTTTACTGCACTGAACTCCCGTGAACAGCTAGCTGGAACTGCAAATACAATTGTATGCAGCACTGTACTGTACTGCGATACGAGTAGCATTTTGCTGTTCAACCTCTTCAAAGAAAGTGTACTGTCTGCGGTTTGTTTTGTTTTGTAGTCTTGAGTCTGCAATAAATAACCGTTTGTCAAAGGTCAACCGCCCTCGGCCTCCTCCACTGAACATAAAAACATTTGAATCGATTTTAACTTTAAATTGATTTTATGAAACGGCTTTTAGCGATCGATCATAAGTTACAATCGATTGTAACCGATCAATTTTAAAATCAATTTTAAAATCAATTTTAAAATTGATCTTTATGAAAGGGACCAGGTCACACATTGTAAAGTACTTACGTACATTTGTCTGTTTCTACAGGGCAGTTGTCATTGGCTGATAAGATCAGCGAATGTCTTCATCTTAGTAAACGGCTGATGGAGCACATCTATTGTCTGGTTATAACACTGGATGCGGATGGGGTACTTGTAGTAAGAAATGATGAACCGGACGTGCCGTTCCCCATAGGACCCATGATGAAGGTAATGAGTAAATATATTAAAATCATGTACTACATTCCAATTCCATCCATTTCTACATTTGATTGGACAATTGTGTGTCACATGGTATGAATTAGAAATCCACTAAAACCCATGATCTACCGTTCAATAGCAAATACTATTGCACTACCGTGCAAATAGTAAATATTGAATGGCTGTGATGTCACTCAATATATTAGGCCTGAACCATGATGATCTCAGAATGACGACATGCCCAAAATGTTGTCAAAGTACAGTGCTGTACGAAACAAATAATGAATGTTTTTTCGTTCAAAGGTAAAACTCGTTCTGCCTCGTTGAATGGAACATTCAATCTTTCAACTTGTTAAATAGTTTTAACCATTGAACACAAAACCATTCATTATTTGTATACTGTTCAACGTTTGTGAGAATAGTATTTACTATTGAACGGCGATGACGGTATTGACGTCCGCAACTGAAAAGTAAACGTTATGATACCCTTGGCTTTGCTAAAATCGGCGTAGTGTTTTGATTATTATTACCGGACTCAGGAAAAAGCTGTTTTGGATAAAACAATCAATATGGCTATTATATGACAATGCTGTATCTAGCTAGAAAAAATAATCGTAGTTTGGTATATTTACGAGTTACTTGATACAGTTAAAGCATAAAAGCTTGAGTAGGTAGGTATGTGTATTATTCTAACAAAATAACTGTTTTTCCACAAATTCTACAGAAACATCGTAATCTTTAATAACTCACTGCTTAGTGGCATTGTGCCCAATGGTTGTAAAGTTTCTAAAGTTGTACCATTTTTAAGTCTGGTAACTCTGAACTGACAAGCAACTACCGTCCTATTTGGGTTCTTCCTTGTCTTTCCAAGAAAGTAATGTACAACCGTCAACAATTTTATTGATAAACATGATGTGCTTTCACCTTCTCTGTTTGGTTTTCGTAAACGTCATACTACTTCAATGTCATACTACTTCAATGGCTGCCCTTGATGTTACTGATTATATTATTGAAGGTTTCAATAATAAGCATTATTAAAATTTATACGTTGGGTCAGTTCTTAGACTTATCAAAGGCGTTTGACACTGTCAATCATACCATATTACTTGGTAAGCTTAATCACTATGGTATTAGAGGCATCGCTAATGATTGGTTTGCTAGTTATTTCTCTAATCGCCAGCAATTTGTTTTTATAAATAATTGCTCTTCATCTTTAACACATATGTATCATGGTGTCCCACAGGGGTCAATCTCAGGTCGGTTATTATTTCTTATATATATCAATGATCTTCCACACTGTTCTAACCGTTTAAAGTTTTGCATGTTTGCGGATGATACTAGTATTTTGTATAAATATAATGACCTGTTATTCAGAGCTTCGGTCACTAATAATGATATGTGTATTATTTCTAGTTGGTTTAAATCTAACAAACTATCTCTTAAAACACAGTGAGCAGGGTGTGGGTGGGTCCGTACCTCCTGGATCAATGTTAGCGCTGAAAAAAATTCTACCCAAAAACATGATGTGTCACAATATCTGCATACATATGTATTGAGATAAAAATCAGAAAGTGAGCATAAACATTAAAAACAGATTTGGTATGTGATAATATGCTAATGATTTGTACTGAATATTCATATATTTCCAGCATGACAAGCCATTCCCGTCAGAAGTGATGTCAGCTGTCCATTATCCACCGTGTCTAGATGCTCAAAGAGTTACAAATATAACCAGTGTATCCGGAGCTGGTGATTGGTTAGTACATATAATAACAGTCATGATGACAGGTAATTGTGATCGTCGACCACGTAAGAGCTGTGAAGTTGCAACTTGCGAGTGTGAGTCATGTGTATTTCTGAATAATGATGGCTCATTCTTTACTTTAGAATATATGTGCGTAGATACATGTATCATTGTACATAATCAACATATGCTGACCTTCGTGTATGAGAATCTCGGGAGAGCTGTTTTTCAGCTCCTGGGAGATTAAGGAGAGCTTTTCTTTTGCTCTCCTGAACATTTCACACATTTTTTCTGGTCTATATTTCTAGCGCAATAGGGCTATTAAAATGTACCACATTACGATTTGGGACCAACATTAGCATTGTAACATGAGTTTTACCCACAGAAAAAAGAATAAAACTCCCAAAAATCAATTGCTCTCCTGATCACTTTTCAGGAGCGCCTTGGAGCGAGATCTCGCCGGCGCTCCTTATAAATGAAGGTCTGCATATATGACCCATCACCCCTAATGTAGGCGGTTGACACCAACAATTAAAATGCATTTTAAAGCATGCCATTGACTAGGGCACGTTTAGATTTTGTTTGATACATAATTCAACTAAATCGGAGCAAAAATAATAAAATCATGAATGTTTTAGTGTATGCTTTTTGGTTCATTTTGGAAAAGAACTGTGGTACGATTGTATAATTTTGACATGACACAAATGAAGGACAGTAGAAAACGGCATACTTTGCTGGGATTGACGTCCATCAATTATGTCCCTATGTAGCATATACACAAACTGAACATAATGTGATGCACCATGGCAAACCAGTCTTTGATGTTTCTGTAATCATTTTGAATAATTAATTCCTGGCTAAATCAGAGCTATTCTCGGGTCCCTGGTGATTGGAAACTCGTAAATAAATTGATTAATTGTGTATTTTGCAATCGTTGCTTGTTTACATGGTCTTGTTAACAGTACTTATTTGAACTTGACTTGAGATTAGTAAGTAGAATGCTAATGACATCATAATTTACATCAATTGGTACATTTTATTTCTCTCCACTCCTTAGCTTAATATCAGCCATGATCACTGGCATGTTAACACAGACGGACCCCGATACATGCATCAAGATGGGCCTGTATGCAGCACAGAAATCCCTCCAATCACGACACTCTGTTCCAAATTTCCACCAATCACAGGCCTTCAACGAGGACAGTATACAGAGGTGGGCAGCATTCCAGCCCAGAAGATTATTGTGACCTTTGGTGTAAACTAGAGTATTGACTTTTTAAAGCCACTGGACAGGGCTCATTGCAAGACACATTCCCGTGGTTTGGATTATGGCAGAAGAAAGTTTCAACAATTTCATGAGCTCTGAGCAAAGAATATTTTATATTATTATGTATATCTGCCTAAAAAATGTCATATTGTGCTATATATTTACACCAAAAGACGCATACTTATCTCACTAACATCAATATTGCATAAGCCCATCTACTCCCCAAAATGTAATAGTTAATGGAAAACACTCCAGATGAAATTAAATTGAAATAAAGACGTAATTTCAGAATAAAATCTTAAGCTCCAGTAAGGTAGTTATTTGGAAGAAATAGATAATTACCTATAGCTGGTCAGGCTGGAGGTACATGGTAGCCTAGTACCGAACCAGGCTATCAGAAGTCAGAGGGTTAATTGTTCAGAATATCTGTGGGAGTAGATGGGCCTACGCAATATTGATGTTAGTGAGGTAAGTATGGTCTTTCTCATAAATACCCAAACCAGTAAGTTTTTGGAAATCTGCCTAAAAATCACAATATTTTGATTTACGGCAAACTTGTGTACTAGACCAATGGATAGAGTGTTAACTTGTAATCGCAAGGTCAGGGGTTCGACTCATTGATAGTGGTATGAGCTGTTAACGGTGTTTAACAGCTTTTTGGAACAGGGAGAGATAATTTCTTAACGGCACACAAGCAACTATATTGGTGCCTTCCATGTGTTATTAAAATTAACCTAATTAATCAATCAACACTTTTAGTATATAATTAAATGTTAGTTACTTCCTTCTGTCATAGTGGGGCAGTATTTTAGTGCCTTCCATTCATTATCAAAATGAACCTAATCAATCAATGTAATGCTAACCCTCTACATCTATCTGACTGATTAGCATAGGAGTTGGGTGACACAGTGATAATGACCATACACTTTTTATATAAGAAACTAGGGTCAGGCCCTAGTACTGAAAAGTGTCTTAAATTGAAATTATTAGTACAAATTGGTTAAATTGGTGATTTAAAACTAGATAGAACAGTATTATAACAAAATACTGTACTGTATAATGTACAGAAAGACATTTATTTTGATTTTTAATACATTTTTTTGGAGTGTCTTAATGATTTTCAATGTAGTACTAAAAGCTTCTTAAATTGTCTGGCCTCTAGTAGTAGTTTCTTATAGAAGAGTTTCTTTAAAAAGTAGTGTATTCCAGTATCTCTACCAAACTGGTATATCACAAGGCTTTAGATGGATCTACAATTCGCCAGAGTTGTTGAAAAGGGATCACTAATGAATTAATTAATAGGTTTCGTAGCCCTTTTCAACGCATAGGTTATAAGAGCCACCCAAAGCCTTTTTAATATACCAGTTTGAGCCACTGGAATATAGTCATCATCACTCCGGATTTAAACTATTGACCTTGCGATCACAAGTCCAACATTTTATCAACTGAGCTAACCGGTCACGATCAAGTAACCAAGTGTTTCTTAATTTTGTCTATAGATATAGATAACATATATGTTATTGGGAAGAGACACAAAATTGTGCTAGTTTTCAAATTATAGATTGTTGGTCTGTGGAATAAAACGCATGTCATGAAATATTAGCTCAGTGTATTGAGGGTTGTATTTGTAATGCTTGATTGTGGGTTCGACACCAGTGTCTTTATATAACACCAAGTGTCTTAACTGACCTACTACTATAACACCAAGTTGTTTTTGATTATAGTAATTATTTTTTAAATTTTACATATATGTGCCATTATTTTATTTTGTTATAATTCTCAACCAACTCCATATTTATAGTATAGTGTTTTGTAAACTATAGTTACAGGGTCATCAAAGAGACAGGTAGTCCTGCCCCGGGACCGCAATTTAACGTCCTCATACGATGGATTCCCCTCACCAGGTTTAGCCCATGAACCGACATAGTCAGCGGAGTGTAGCCCAGGGCATGCGCGTAGCCATGAATTGTCCAAGGGGGGGGGGGCGAACTCCTACAATTTTCCGGAATTATACTGATCGGCGTCCATCGACTATCTAAGTAGAACGCCAATGCGTTTGGCGCGGAGCGAACAGAAAATTTTGGGTCTTTCAAAGGGGCTTAGATGTAAAATGGTGCTATCGTTTCCATCTGTGTGATTATATTTTTCAAAGTGGCAAAAGCCTTTTCAGTAGCTTAAAATAAAAATTGGATAAGACGATATGGCCGGGTGTTCGATTTGTTTAAGTTCAAAATCGTGAAAACGTCATTCTATTTTTATTTTTTTTAAAGTTGCCTAAAAGACAAACTGTGTAATAGTTTGGTCTAAACACTATAAATTCAGCTTTGATATAATTTAGGAGCAGTCTATCCTAGTCATAATAACTAATTGTTAGCATTTTTAAAACAAATGTGGATCCAGGATTTTTAGAAAGGGGGGGGACGCTAAATTCGGGCTAAGCCCGAACGCCGCAGGCGCAAAGCACCGACTGGGGGTTTGGGATTTTTTAAAAACAAAGCGCTTTCAAACTATTTCCTGGCATCTATGGACACAAATTATGCTTTAATGTTTACCTGAAAATATACATATTTTATATATTATTTTTTTGTACCGGACACATATTCGGCATTATGTGGCCCACATGGATATTGATTTCCTTAAAATTAGTAAACATGAATGTTTACCCAAAACTATTTCAAAGATGATTGAACTCAGTTATATGACACGTAATGAAAGGGGGGCATGCAATTTGTGTATTTAATTGATCTGTCTGAGACTATATTTTTAGACATTTAAATGCCCTCACATGCAATCTGGTGCAACATTTTATTATCACGCCAAGTTGTGTTTCTTCTATGCCAAAAAATGTTGGTGGTAAATAAATAGGGGGGAGCCTGCCTGGAGCTCCTGGATCCGACTAACAGTTGTTATAATCATGTCGTTACTATCTCTGAAGACATTTTTTGATTTTGTAAGTTGCCCAGGAGACCAATTATGTGATATTTCGACCCAAAGAGGGTTTATAAATAGACTTATTCAGTATAATTCCAGAACATTTTAGGAGTTCGCCCCCTCTTGGACAATTTAAAAGTAATTTAGCATATTATGTAGGGCCTATGCCAACATTTTTTTCAAAATTTCAAAAAAATATGCTCAAGGGCGGTCTCTCCCTTCGTCCCCTCCTTGGCTACGCACCTGGTGTGGCCACTGTCATAAAGACAGCTACTTGGAGCCACTGGTGAATGTTGAGTGGTTGTGGAGGACCAGTTACGGTACCATCCATCCGAAAATAGATATAAATTTCTTACAGTACTTCAACACTGCATAGGTTATATAGTGCCAGATAGGGTGCGGTTAACAACTACAATAAGGTACTAACTACCTTTCAAGCACACCCCAAGGGAGCCACCGGTCGAGTGATTGTGGAGGACCAAGCGGTATCAATCAATATAGTATCAATCAATCAGTCAGTGTCTTACTAAATATTGGATATTTGTACATATGTGATGCACCATGGCAGATCAGGTATTATGTCGGCCCTGGGTCATGTTGAGATCATCATCTATCCAGCTTTGATCCGGGTTGTTCCCCATTAACGGGGGGGTGGCCGGATTCACCTCATTCTTGCCACAATAGATGTCACCATCGTGAGAGTTTAATGGAGCAGGGTTTTATACGGGGAGCATGCCCCCTTGCTTACCCCCAACCTCTTAAGGGCTATTTCACCCATAGCTGGGGACGATATCGTACAATCAATGGGCAGAGAACAACCAAAGTTGTCCTGTTTACTTCAAAACCCCTCAAGATGTATATAATGTGAAATGTGAGTATCAATACAGATATGGCACACGTGTGCTATGGAATACGATAGGGGGGAATTCGATAGGGGAGAATATGATAGGGGAGAATACGATAGGGGAGATTTTCGTCTAAAATAGGCCACGCGTACTATGCAATACGACCTAGACTTAGATGCCAATATCTCAACATGACCAAGGGTCGATAGTCACGACCTACGCGTTGAAAAGGGCCAGGAAACTAAGTTTGGATATTTGTACTTAGCTACCAATGAAACAAAGCATTAACACACATACATGAATTGATAAATATTACAATAATATTACAAGTTAGTCATGGAAAAATATACACAACCATCTTTTCATTAATTATCATGTTTAATATTCTTGTTTATATTATAAATTTCATCAAATGTTAATTTGATCATTGAAGTAATAATTGCACTTAATTGCACTTAATTGCACTTAATTGCACATAATGGATATAAAGCAAATTAATGTGTCATTATTACATAGTGTTCGACTTTGTGTAAATATATTAATTTTCTCAATTATGTATTCAGTAGTACAAATTAGGCAATAATAAATAATGGCTGATTGGTGTTTTTATCCATCAATGGATTTAAAGACTGTGGTATATGACTTGACCTCCATTGACACGGAACCATGATATTTGAGAGAGAGATAATTGCTTAACAGCATATCAACAGCGAGGTTATATTAGTGATACAAACTCCCTATTCTTCGCAAAAAAGAGTATATTCATGGTAAATGATACAAACTCCCTACTTTTCGTGAAAAGATGACCAGACTAGAATAACGAGACAGGAAGTCCTGCCCTGGGATCGCCATTTAACGACCTCATCCGATGGACACCCCTCACCAGGTTTAGCCTGTGAACCGACATAGTTACCTGGGTGTGGTCACTGCCATACAGACAGCTACTGGGAGTCACAGGTGAGAGTTGTGGTATATATTTGTTTGCTACATTGAGCCACTGGTGCGAGTTGAGTGATTGTGGGTATGTTTTGCTACATTCTGCCATTCTATACCACATTGATTGGGTTTCCTGGCCATTTTCAACGCAGAGGTTATATGAGCCACACAAAGCCTTTAATATACCAGTTAGAGGCACTGGAATATAAACATCATCACTCGGTATTCAAACTGACGACCTTGCGACCACGAGTCCTAGGCTCTATTAACTGGAGCCAATTGAGTTTTATTGCGAAAAAATTAAAGTACTGACAAAATCCCTGCTATATTGCGGTTACATTTGGTGCAAGTCCCAGGGGATAATCCCGGCCCAAATTTCACTATAATAATAATGATTTATATAGCGCTTTTCCTGCGTAGGACCAAAAGTCACACCTCAAAGCGCTTCACAGCATTTTTTTTATTTATTCTTTATACATATATTTTAAATTAATGTACATATGTACATAATCAATATTCATGAAAATTAAAAATGTATTAATCTGAGTCTTAAGAGACTTCTTAAAATGGACCAATGTATCAATCACATGATTTGACACTATCTGGTAATTGATTCCAAAGTGTAGCAGCTGCAAATGCAAAACATTTACTGCCATAGC